>JAHLJT010009419.1:155203087-155288778 GCA_031308135.1 Acheta domesticus
TCAATTTGAGAAGGGATCCATACTGAGAACCAAATTATATCCCCGCCTTAATGATCTGAAGATATTCTTTCTACTACAATAACGATGTATTCGGATTTGTACTACTTGTTCCAGTTGCACTGATGATAAATGAGCGTTGTGAGCAGAATGACATTAGGAGAGTGAAGCTTGGGAATGTATTAAGTGCTGACATTAAGGCATAGGACTTTGCTAAGTTTTATGGCTGGCATATTTGCCTAAGCTGGACGAACTTTATTGTGTTATCAGGCATGCATACTATGGCTTCTTCCGGTTCATTGGAACTGCCGTGCCGTGAATGGAGATTACAGAATAGTTGGAGTAGTTCGCATCATATAATTCCAGGACTGTTTAGCCATTTGTCAGTTGATAGGTTTCTCTTTTGATATTGGTTAAGGTCAAGGTCGATTTTGACGTTTGGGATAGTCCAAGGTGCACAGCAGGAATTCTTTGTTTTCACATATGGTTGTATTGAATATTGAATTCATTTAGTAATTTTTTTACTCTGGGTAGAAAGGTCTGTAGTGAGGGGTACAGTCTTGATGTACAGGTGGGCAATGGGGAAAATACATCATTATGTATAATAGGATTAATTGAAGAGGCAGCTTAATTGCATACCTAATGCTCAGCAGTTGCCTTTGGAATTTTAGTGATGGTTCTTGAGCCTCTATTAGGATGTTCCCAAGGACTTGTGTGGAAACAACTGTACAGATTCTCAAGGCTTGGTTATGAATGGTTTTCAAGTGTCTTTAATATATTTGGTTTGGCTGAATTATATATCAGTGATCCATAAACTTTTTGCTTCAATAATTGATTGTACGTTAGTATTAAGATTTTCTGTCAGCTCCAGTTGTTTGTGAGCTATACATTTAAAGAAATATTTAGTCTCTTCTTGCAGTCGTCTTGACCAGATTTAGGATGTGGTTCTTCCATGTCATTTTTACAATCGAAAGTTAATCCTAGTATTTTGGTGTTTTGCATAGATCGTAGGGTTTGCCCTAAATACAGATGGGGAGTTGTGTTTAGGTTGCGCTTGGAGAATAATATGCATTCGTTTTTTTTGGCTGAAAAACTTAAAACCAGACTTAAGGGACCAGGAATATGATTTATTTAAAGCTTCTTGTACAGCTTCTTCAGTGGTAGTTAAGTTTTTCCGTCGGGACAATTTTATCATCGGCATGTTTTCTAACTATTGTTGGTGCTTTTATTCTTGATCTGCATCATAATGGCCAGAAGAAATAATGTCACACTTAAGACGGAATCCTTGAGGAACGCCGTTTTCTGGTTTCCATTATATCAGATAGGTGGTTATTAATCTCACCTGTTTTCTACGGTCAAGTGCAAAATTTTTGAGAAATTCAAAACATATTTCCTGTGATTCCTATTTCTTGAAGTTATACCAGGATGCGATGTATCCAGACCATGTCATAGGCTTTTTCGATATTGAGGTTGACAGCAATCACATGTTGCTTATAATAAATGCCTCTTGGATATAAGTTTCGGTACTGATAAGATGGGAATGTGTAGAATGACCAGGACGAAAAACCGAATTGATTGTCATGAATAATTTTTTGATTATCCATAAACCATCTCATTCTTTTGTTCACAATTTTTCTAAAATTTTGCACATGTTACATGTTAATGATATAGGTCTGTAATTGTCATTTTTCGATTCGTCTCTGCCAGGTTTCAGTACTGGCACAACAGTTCGCTGTTTCCATATTTCAGGAAAGATACTATTATTCCATATTATATTGTATATTGCAAGTAGGGTTTGTTTGCCTTTCAAAGAGAGATTTTTAATAGGCATTGGGAATATTATCAGGACCAGGAGCGGTATTAGCTGTGGACTCAATGGAAGAGGTTAATTCAGATAGTGAAATAGGTTCATTAAGTTGACACGTTATCCAGTTTTCTTCTTTATCCAGAATAATTTGTTGATTTCCAGTTCATTTTTATATGGAATAAACTCATTGGGATATTTCACTGTGCTGGAATGTTTTGCAAAGGTATCAGCAAATTCATGGCAATTAGTACAGGGTCAGTTACAACTTGATTTCAATATGTATAAAGTTAATTGTGTTATTTCTTTTGTTTCTTTGAATTCTTTTGACTTTTTCCAACATTCAGATATACTATTTTGACTGGATAATGATGAAACATAGTTAGTCCAGGCTTTAGCTTTGCTGTCTTTAATGGTTCTTCTGGCTGCAGCTCTGGTTCTCTTGTAATCAATTTTGTTTTTCAAGAGTACATTGTTTTTATATCTATTAAAGCATGTTTTGCTTTTCTGATAGTCTCCTCACATTCTCATTCCACCATGGTACCCTTTTCCTTTTGAATGAATTTTTATATTGACAAATTGAGTCATTTGCTGCCTTGGTGATGATATCTGAGAAGGATTGAATAGTTTTGTCTATATTCCCAACATCGTTGAGTAAGATTAGCCTGACAAGGAAACATCAATCTGATTTTGGTACTTAGTTCCAGTCAGCAGTGTTGAAATTCCATTTCGGGGCAGCAGGCGGAGGTGAATAATTGCTTTTGGGATTGGGGGATATCGATGGAATATAGAATAATTATCACTATTCATAAGGGTATTCGGATGCATACCAGTTACCAATTTTTGGCGCGAATCGGGAAGAGGTAAGCGTAAGGTCAATGGCACTGAACTTATCATACTGATGTTGGATGTGAGTAGGTTGTCCAGAATTAAGAATTAATCAGTTCATTCTTTTCTATAACAGATTCAATTTTCCACCCTCTTGAGGTCAGTCCTTATAAGATCCCCAAAAGATAATGATGACAATTAAAATCTCCTAATAATATAAAAGATTTCGGCAAACTGTTTAATAATATCACATATTTCATTACTTTTCAAAGGAATAGCTGTTTGGAATGTATGTATTGCATCTGCAAAGGATGGTGGGAGAAAGAATCTTGGGTAGCAACAACTTCTATTTTTGATTCAATATTGAGTTGTTCTGTGAGTAGATAATTTTTTAGTATATAAGGCTACACCCCCACAGGCATAGTTTAAATTGCTCCTGTTTTTATTCAAGCATTTAAATCCATTTAGGTTGCCCAAAATGTTTTAATTTTTAAAATTAGTCTCTTGAATACATAGAATATCTGGATAATGTAGATTACAAAGAATCTGGATACTTTTCCAATCTAGTATAAAAGCCATTAACGTTCCATTGTAAAATTTCATAATTATTTCAGAAGTTATCAGAACTTGTCTCAGTTCCAGAAACTTCTTGTACTGAAGTACTAATTTTCAGTTTTTAATGATCCTTGTAAATCTATTCTTGATGGATCTTTCAGTGAGTTTAGGATAAGTCACAGTCATCATTTTTATAATAGCTTCAGTGTCATTGAGTAATCTTTTACTATTCAATATGGGATCTGAAGATCCAAATGAAATGAATGAATTTTCTAAAAATGATTTAAATTGATTATATGTTAAGAGGAATTTATTTGGATAGGATTCAATCATATCTTTTATGGGGGCAATAAGTTCTTCAACAGATTTAGATGGTAAGTTGTCTTGGTCATTGAGTTCTTCATTTTTGTTCTTCCTCTTTTTTTTCCTGGGTTGCTTTTGGGACACTTCAGCAGTAGTATGCATGTTACTGTTTAATGTTGCTTGTAGTGATGAAGATTTCAGAAGGAATACTCCTTTTATTTAAATTGGGAAAATTTGTACATTGGAGGAGGTAAGTGGTCTTGTGTTAGAAATTGGGTTGGTTGCTTCTGAGTTTCTTCATTATCAGGTGTGATGTTTTGGTATGTCAGTGGGGTTATGTTCTTTTCCATCATTCAAAGGCTTGGAAGGACATTGACTGGCAATGTGTCCTTCTTGTTTGTATTGAAAACAAGTTATATTGTCTGTAGAGAAATAAATTCTGTAAGTAGTGTCTTGATAATATAGTAATGTGGACTCCGGTAAATTTTTGGACATCATCTGGATCAATGAAGACTTGTCTTCGGAAGCTCATAATGTGGGATACGCTTGGTTCTGAAAATACCAGCTCTAGTGAATGTGATGTTGGTAGTGTTCTTAATTTGTTTGGCATGAAGCACTGTTCGGGGCTACTATACACTTAATGTTCATGAGTGGGACTGTATGAATGGACTGTATTGTTGAAGTACAGTAGTCCCGAAACCCCTTTGATAGCTCTTGGGATTGGCGCAGGAGTGCAGGATGCATATACGAGCAAATTTCCAGCACAAACAATATTTAATAAGTAAATGTACAGTATTCACACAGTAAATGCACAAGAAGCACAGAATTAAGATGAAACTTTCTCTTGGTGCATTAATACACCTGTCCAAGCGTAGTCATTGTAGTGACACCTTGGACCGCCGTGGCTACCTTACGCCGACCAGAAGCAGCCGCGAGTTACATAGTTCAACCAAAATTGCGGCGCAAATCCACGCAAGAGCGACAGACACAATTAAAGCGTGCACTGCCACGATTAAACAATTTATGTGCGAGCCGTATGCAGCTCATTTGCACGATTATAGATTCTTTACACGCTACTGCGCGGAGCCCTAACACACGCGTCTATCTTGCACGGTGTCTTTATGCGGACTAACGAAGTCGGTTAAGCCGAATTCGGTTGGGGCAGAGACGTTAGGAAAGGGCTCAGACGCGTGCAGAGGTGGGATGGCGATGGCCAATTACCATTTGCCATTTGATCTGAATTTGCAATGATCTGGCAGTTTTTGTCCGTTGCTCCTCCAACGGACCGCGCTGTGGGGGTGGAGTTGGGCAGGCGATCACGTACGAGCGGCCACGCCCGTCCGTTGAAAAATACGCGGAACAACGGATGTGAAGGCGATATGTGATCTCAGCGGTCAACGGCTGCGCTCTGCCGATTACGCAATTCAACTGTTCTGCCTTGCTTGTGAACGTATTTATTTCTGCTTTGCTGTGGGCCCGAACAAGCACTTTTAAAATTTCATCATGAGGAATAACCGGACAAACGTTGGATATTATGACACGTACGTGTTTGTTAATTAGAGGTCTCACATTTAACTTGTGGTTCTTGATTTCGATTACTTTGTGTCTTTCTGTAATTTCCTGGACAGTTTCAGCATTAGAAAAGAATATGCATATTCTGTTATTTGATATTCTTGATATGAATCTAATTTTACTGGGGTTCACAATAGAGGCAATTTTGGTTATATAGTCCTTAATGCTGATGTCATCATTTGCTTCAATACAATAGCTTGGTCTTTGTTGGGAAACATATCGCTTTGAGCAACGTTGGAGTAAGATTTATTTACCTGTGTTTGTTGACTACCAGTAGAATTGGAGGTTAGGACTCCCCTGTTGTCAGAAGAATCCATTTCCTTTAAACCTTCAGGCACTTTCGTAGGAGATCCAATGTTTCTGTGAGTTTGTGCACGATACTAAAGTGTTTATTCACAACTCACTCGTGATTCAGTTCAAAACTAGTTCACAACTTTGTTAAAAACAGCAGTGGCGTAGCGTCAGGGGACGCTGAGATGCTGAGCATCCCCGTATATAAGAACCTTAAATACTGTATTGATAATCTTACAAGTGGTCTGCTGAGCGAAACACATTTTGTATTAATTTTAAATTGATTTCCTATGATTGAATTCGGCGGGCTGTTGAAGCTGGCCTCTGATTGCTTGGAAGCTAAAATACTTCAGCGTCTGCCGCCAGATTGCGACGAGCAATGACGGATGCGCAGATGGCGAGGTTCCCCTCTCCCCTCTTCACCCTGGCCCAGAGAAACCCGACTGCTTTACGCTAGCGTCTACTGCGGAAAGAAGCTCGTTTGTGCACGAGAGCGCAGCACACTTCAGGCGTTCAGTAAATTATCTTTCTCTCTCTCACTCGGGAGTCCCCGCTTGGTCATGGGTACAAACTGTAGAAATAGTGCCTGACTACTATTTCTTAATTAATATCCAAGAAATTGTATTATCTCTTAAATAGATTACATATTATTTAAGTCTGCAATGTATAAATTAACAAATGGTCTTATTGCCATTCGCGTATAAGAATTAAAGCTGAGCCATTTTATAATTTGCTTTCAAGACATCGGCAGCCCTGACTGCTGCGAGGATTTTGTGGGAAGTGCCTACACCGTCGTAAGCAATCGAGATCGTGGAAGTAGTCCCAGTGTATCTGCCTTGTGTTGCGTTCGCCTGTTAGACGAAGTAGTTGATAGTGACATTTTGTGTGTTATTGTTGAGCATCCCCAAACGTGTGAGTCACGCTACGCCACTGAAAAAACAGTAGCACTATTAGACACGTCCGTACTGTTAGGTTGAAGAAAATAACAACAGCAAGAATGTGCTGAATACAATTTCAATAAACAGACCCCAAAATCACAGAGCACTTTATTGGTAGCAGAGCGTGGTACATACATTAGCGGTTCAACACCAACGATGACTGGACGCCGACTGTCAGTGGCACCAACCTTCCAGATACAACGAAACCAAAGACATATACATTTCACAGGTTTGCCCACATGATACTCAACACCAGCATACTAACACGTACGCGGTGGATGACAAGCACAGAACCCTATTTTATCTTATTGAAACAAAAATAAGGAAATAATTGATTCTATCAGAAAAACATTTTTGATATTTTCTCATCACCAAACTCAAGCCAAAAAATATATTTTTGAAAAAAAATATTAAAAAATAATGTTTATGTCTTAGAACCCTGGAACAAGCTCGAAAAAATCTCAAAAGTGACTCACAAAACGCAAATTGTGAATTTTTTCAGAATTTTTCGATTGCTGGGTTGTAGTTAAAAAAATAAAAAACAATTTTTACCATTTCCCGCCTTTACATCTCCCTGATTTTAAATATACATTGAAAATGATTGAAACAGTCTTGCGCATTTTAGTTTTTATTACACATTTGTATACGTACTTAGTAGCACCCAGTACTATTTTGACTTGGAATGTCGTTACAAATTATGTTTTTAAACCTTTACGGAAATACAGAAGTTATTGACATAAAAATCGCGGGGCTTCGCAGATCCCATTGAATCAGATACGTCAGTAAAAATCATTGATACACCAGAACGACCCTATGACCATGCCTTGGCGAGCTCTCCAGTCGCCTGCCCCTGGCCTTGCACTGCCACGCCACCTGCTCTTCGGAGTCCGTTGCGACCTCCGCTTCCTGTGACAGCTGCGTGCTTCAAGCAGATGGCGCTGCCCACCGGGAGCGGTTGAAGGAAAACGTCTGGCCAAGCACTCAAACAAAATGCAATGTGTGCCCTTAGATCTAAAGTGGGGGCTCTGTTCTTCGGTTTGTTTCAGCGAAACTTTCCCCACAGACGCGCAATTATGCACATTAATAGAAATTATAATGCTATTCCAAACTTCTAAGGTTACTGATTGTTTTGATAAGATAAACCTACAATATTTTGTATGGCCAGTTTTTCCGTTTGGGAGGATTTTTATAACGAGATACCATTTTAAACACACCGGACGAAGTAAATTCAATCAAAAACTTATTATTACTTTTTAAATGCAAGGGATTACATTTCATGGAATCACTTAACTTCTCAAAATTCTTATGATTTTCACTAATAACAAGTTTTGACGGACGGTCTTCGTTACGAAAACGACCAAATCCACGAGTCCTTGAATTTCGTTAACAATGAATTTCGCATCATCATGCCTCAAATTCACACACTGAAAAAGAAATGGCATCTGATGCATCAGAGAAACTTGTACAATTTGCGAATCTTCAAGAGCAAGAATGGTAATACGCAACTGGTATGATACGTCGGTAAGATCCCTAAACAAATATATTCGGTTATCATAGTTGACAAGAGCCTCTGATACGCCACATCTTGTGAACACTAATACATTCGACAAAAGGTAAACAAGACGGTTCATCTCAGTTTCGAATATAAGTTCGAAGAGTTATGTGAAAGAAAACTTTCACAATGGTTTCGTATCAGTATTCGTATTCCATCGTATCAGTTAAGGATCCACTCCGCACTCTAGGCCACTATGGTCCCCTCCGCGGGGAGGCAATGGCCTCCGTCACTTCTTGCGGCCGATGTACTGTACATAATGAGCGACCGACGCCGGTTTCCCAGACTCCAGGAGCCATCCACTCACTGAAGATGTGTTTCACTTTCCAAACCTTCGATTCTGATATTTTCATCGCTTATGTCGATGCACGTCTTGCTATCTGGTTGGGGCTTGATATAAGATAACCTACGTTTCCACCGAACCTAAATATTTCGCTTCTTTTCAAGTTAAAACCTAACCTGAAGTAGTAAAATATTACGAATATAGGTTATTAGTTACGTACTAATGTTAAAGTAATAGGTACTAGATTTCTGTAGCAATAATGCTTCTTCAAAATGTTCTACTTTCTTGACGTTTCAAGGTAGGTTCGCCCCGTTCTTTACGTGAAAAAGTGGATCTCTCCAATTAATGCAAGTACTGTGAATAAATGAACGCAGCATCTACAATTACACTGCAACGTGAGTAGAGACAGTGACAGAACTGCAATACACGTAGCAATGACAATACTATTGCAGCGACGGCAACACTCAGAGCGCCAAGCGTTCGTGTCTCCACCTTCATGCTTCTGGCCTTCCGTGACTACAGCCTCTAACGATGCTGCCAACGAACGCAGCAACTAGAACGTGACGGTTGTCAGAGCTAGATGTATCAGGGAGAATGGGGGCACAGCAAAGCGGCGAGACAGACTTCTTATTCTGGTAGATATACAATTCCCAAACGTCAAACAGGCAGTGTGCGGTTAATTACTACCCTTTCAATACACTAGATACCTGTATTAAATCCAATCGATTCAACTCACTTCTCTTTGGCGGAGATTTAGCACAATAAATGGAGATTCTGAATAGGTATTAATTGATGGCACATGTGATTAATACGACTGAAATCGAATAGGGGAAGGTAATGTACGCATCAAATTGTCACTTATCGCGAAATTCTCAGTTGATGAGTTGTATTAGTTCACGCAGTTTCTCCTCTCTTCCTACATTGTTTCGCAACTCCTCAGTAGTAGGTAATAGATTATGTTTATTACTCGTTAATCAAGGTCACTGTCATATTTTATTTCTGTGTGATTTCAGAGCGAGCATTACAGTTGTTTGTGTAACGACTCTGATCTGGAGATCTTAGAGTTGGAGACCCCGATGATGGTGGATTTTCGACACTAGTTGGATATTTAGGTAGAATTCAGTACTTGACGGGAAGAGAATTCTAAAGACCGAATTACTCTGATCGAGTTTTCCGTGCAGTACCCTATCAAAGGGACCGTGCGCGTCCTTTTCTTTTCTCTTCCTTGTCCTATCATCTTCCATTACGCACTCACAACTTTACGTACACGCACTACACTATTACACATGTCGAGAGACCAATCAGGAGTTTAGAGCTTGTCCGTCTGCGGTGGTACTTTGCTGAGGAGATACCTTGACGCAGAAACCCCGCCAGCCGACGTACAGGTCAGCTCCGAATCTCATTATTCAGGAACACCGCCAACTCTCCATATACGACATTCACCAAACTAACGGGACTAATGACCATGGCAGTTGACTTGACCGGAAACAGCGAATCAATCAATCAAATTATCCTAAATAGTTTTCTATCGAATGTACGTGTCTTAGTTAAAAATAGCTTTAACTGACAAATAAATTACACATGAAAATTTTTAAATTTAATATTTGAGGGGAAAGCAAATTTTTCATTCATATTATAAGTTTAAATCCACGTGATCTGGTCCAGTAGGATCAGTGGAACTGTTAACCATTTGCGTATGTTATTCCAAAAGTAAGGTCCGATTCAACGTAACTATCTGAATTTCGCGCGAATATTAAAACAAGCATGCGCGCCGACTACCGGCATGTTTTGCCCATCAAACGCCACCATTATCGTTGTCATCGCTGCTGTGTGCTGTTTACAGTGTCAGTTCGTAATCTTGAAGACTACCGATCGGCCCGCCGACTTGAAGTAAGGTCAGTGATTCGGTTTTTGTCAGCAAGAAACGTTTCAGCGGCAGAAATTCACCGGTGGTTAAGTGAAGTTTTGGGGTCCTAACGTAATGAGTGACAGTGAAAGTGCGTAAGTGGGTGCGAGCTTTTAATGAAAGACGGGAAAATGTGCATGATGAACCACGCTCTGGCCGGCTATCAGTGATTACAAACGATTTGGTCAATGCCGTTGACGAAAAAATTCGTGAAGATCGACGATTCACTATTTCCAGCTTAGACTTGGAATTTACGAACGTGAGTAGAACAACTTTGTACAGAATTGTGTCTGAAAATTTGCAATTTCGCAAATTGTGCGCCCATTGGGTTCCCAGACTGCTTACTGAGTCCCAGAAAATGGAAAGACTGTCTTTTTCTCTGTCTTTCTTGGAGCGATATCATAAGGAAGGTGACAAACTTTTAGACCACATTGTCACAGGGGATGAGACATGGGTTTCTCGTCTAACCCCCGAGTCTAAACGTCAGTCAATGGAATGGCGTCACACGACATTACCATTCAAGATCAAGGCAAAGCAGACCATCTCAACACGCAAGGTTATGGCGACAGTGTTTCGGGATAGACATGGAGTTTTGTTAGTCGAATTTATGGATTTCGGCGGATTAGGCGGCCGATTTCTATGACAGTGGCATTCAAAAGCTTGTTGAACGATGTGAGAAATGTTTAAATAAGTATGGAAGTTATGTAGAAAAATAGATAAAGATGTAAGGAATGTAAATATAACAATTGTTTTGAAAAAATATTTGATACTTTTTAAAAAAAACAACAACGGACCTTACTTTTGGAATAACCCTCGTAGCTGTCACTTTAGGTTAACGCATTTCCGTGACTAATATTTCGTGCCATATTTCTGGTCAAAAATATTTCTGTCGCGATGAAACGTTAGGATTAGGAGTTATTAGAATTGCTTTTCTGAAGTTAACGGAATGTACTGCAACTCTGCAAAGGTAATACCATTTGCCTGCAATAAGTTTTACGGCTAACCCACGTGAACATACAACAATAAATATGAAAGACATTCGTGTTTTAAGCAGTGTTAAAAAATAACATATCAGCTGATGCATTTGTTTTTATTGGGCCGCAACTGGCCTGCGCTGCGGATACCAACGTCATGTGTGGTGATCGTTATTTATTTATTTATTTATTTCTTTTGGATTGTACAATATGTCTGTGTATATGTCACTGCCTATGTATAAAACATTATTTTGTTATGATTGCTTAAATCTAGTTAAAATTAACAGATTTGTTCTTGACACGTGTTTTGTGTACTGGATTTTGCCAAAGACTTAGAGGGGTTAGACTAGGTATATTTGGGATCTTTTGGAAGAAGTGGGTTGATAAAAAATTAATGTGGTTGGTTACCGGTTCTAACTGTAAGCTGTGCACTGGAGATGTATCATGAAGCATTCACGAAGCGAAGGAACTGATTTTGGATTACTTGGAAGTTTTTTGGTATTCGATCTGGCATCGCAGATCCACACTGGTTATGCATATAAAAGTAGTGATCGTATGATGGTTTTGTAAAGAACCAAAGCTGAATTGTGTGGTAGTTTACCAGATCTGATCATTATTGGTTTAAGTTGGTGTAGTTAGATTTTCCTTCTACAACTTTATTATTAAAGTGATTTTCCCAAGTCGAGAGAGGTTTCTAAGTAAAGGCCAAGAATTTCACATGCATTTTATGGATGGCGTCGTACAGGTTCTTGGATCAATTTTAAGAGGAATGGATATGTATGGCCTTGAGGAAAGTATTTTGACTGCCGTTTTGGGTCGATCGCAGTGACAGCGCAACTACGGAGGGGGGTGGCTCGCCGAGGGCGGGGGTGACGGCGACGGAAGGGACGGTTCAGGCCGCGGGGTAGGGCGGGAGAGGCGAAGGCGGTGGCGGCCAGGACGCCGGAGACGACAGTGATGCCGGGGCGGCTGTGACGGCGGGGGCGGCAGGGACGACTGTTGGGCGTCAGGGACAGTGAGCGGCAAGGACCGCGGGGGCGGCAGGGGCGGCTGGTGCGGCAGGGACGGCTGGGGCGGCAGGGACGGCGGTGGCGGCAGCGCCGGCGGTGGCAGCAGAGACGGCGGGGGCGGCAGGGACGGCGGGGCGGCAGGGACGGTGCAGGTGGCGCGGGCGGCGAGGGCGGCGGCAGCTACATCGACGGCAGTGCGGCGGGGCGGCGGCGGCGGCGACGGGGCGGCGGAGACGGCAGGGCCGGCGGTGACGGGCCGGCGGGGTTGTAGCAGGCGGGAGGGGGGTAGCGCCAGGGGCGACGCGCGTTCGATCGGTCGCGTGCAGCGCAGCACCGCGCTGACTCACCGGCTTCTCCAAAATATCGCCGTTCTACGCGGAACCTCCCCTCCCCCACACGCGCCCCGCGGCAGGTCACGGGCCCTCCCGACCGCCCCGGGTCGTCCGTCTTCGTTTGCGCCCCCGATGACTCACCACACTCGGCGGACGGAATGAATGTAGGACATCGCCCGCCCTACGACTTCCTTCGTAAATACTCCCTCGAGGCAGACGCCATCGATTGCTCTTCGGCGCGACGCTGTCCATCGGCCGCTGTTTACACCGAGGAGGTGAACGCTCGGCGCTGTATGCTCCAACGCCCGTGCACAGCGTTGGGCTCGTTGTTTCCGTGATGCTCTCAAGGATCACAGCCTCCCGAAGAGGAAGAACTTGTTATCTCATTTGTTCGACAGGTTTGCGGAAAATTGCAGGCGTTCTTTTACTCTAGATCGTCAAATTATTGCAAAACGCTCCAAATCAGTCGTCCAATACACGTTACAATACTATATGAACAAATTCTTCAGAATGCTCTAATACATTTTCTAGTGTTCTGTTTTGATCTCTTTCTACCAATTGAATTTCACAGTATAAATGAGTCTCACAAATTAACAATTCCCCACCTCTCATGTTTCTAATAATTCGGACAAGTAGCGGAAAAGTAATGTCTTTGAGTCTCTTCCAAAATTACAATGTCTGGATATTGAGAAAACGTAATTCTTTCAGAACAAGACAACTTCGTGTTCATGTATCGTTCGACTTCAGCATTTAATAGGGTCTATTTCGATTAGCACACACTACCCTCACGGTAGAACTCAAAGAATAAAGAGGACTTGGTACTAAGGACAATCGGAACAACAATAAAGAATGCAATTATCTCCTGTACAAAATCAATGTATTATCTCTGTCTATCGTGGGTCACTCTCTCACTCTATATTGTTTGACGAGAAACGTTTACATTTTTTTAAACACAAAATGATGCTCTTGTTAATTTGTACATAACGACAAGAGTTTGTGCCACGCTCCGGAGCCTTCACCGGCGACGGAAGCTGCTGCCGGATGCGAAGGCCGTGGAGTGGAAAATGGGATTAGCCCCCACCCCGCCCCACCCCAACCCGCCCCCCCCCGCACGACCACTTCTCGCCGCGGGGAACGCCTTTCGAGCGAAGGAGAAATCTTTTCCGCCGGCTGCGGGCCAACTGCATTCTATGTTCTGTTCGAAAACACCTTTTTGTCTTTGGGAGAATGGTTGATTTGTGTCTCCGGGCAGGGCAACTTCTGTGTTTAGTAGTCCAGTTAGGGTAGAATACTTTATCCCAAGATGTAGTGGTAAATCCTTTCTTGCTGGACGGTGATAATCAGCGCCAATCGACAAGTCGGCTTGCGGGGCATTTCCTTCTCCAGGTATCGGTGCACAGTCCCAGACGGGACAAGCTATAAGCTCCCGACTGGTTCTAGACACGTGTGGTAATGTAGTGCGTTTATGTATCTGCGTAAGTAAAGGGAGACGGTGGGACAAGGAAGAGGAAGAAAAGATAGTCCGCGTCCGTGTCCCAATTGATAAGCTTCCGGCATTCGCTTGGTTTTGTTTGGAGAAAACACGAAAAACTACGAATCAGAGCAGCCGACCGCTAGAATTCTTCTCCAGACAGCACTCAATTGGACCTAGGAATCTGTCTGGTATCAAAAGTCCTCCACTGTTGGCACTCCAATGTTAGGACCTCCCGGTCAGAATCGCTGCAGGGTCAGGATCTCTGCAGAGGCTGCGGCAATGCTCCCGATTTCGGACAACGGTATTTTAGCTCGGGTACGAAGATCGCCTGTTGACAATTCTTTAGAATGTATTGTAAAACGGTCGCATTGAATTTGAGATGTAATAAAGCAGTTTTGAAGTCATTAAAAGATCATCCTGGTATCTCTCCCATCGGGGCACCGCCCCAGCCAGAACAAGTCCCCGACAATGATGAGGTGGAGACAAGGAGGACGGAGGATATATCGTGCACTCCGTGGCTCGTTTGTTAGAGTATTGCTCCGGCATTCGCTCGGTGTTCATCGGGGAAAGCACGGAAAACAGATCAGAGCAGCCGGCCGATAGAATCTCCCCCTCAGACAGCGGCTGCACTCGACCTATAGCTGTCTAGCCAGTGTCAAAAATCCTGCCACCGTCGAGATTCGAACCTAGGTCAGAGGCAGTGCGGTGACATCAGTTGCTGCGTTGAGCCACCTTTGCCGGTGGTGGCATAGCGACAGAGGCAGCACAGGAAAAGGTGCGGAGGGGGCGGGGCCGGGGGCGGGGGCGGCGGACGCGCGCCGCGAGGCTAAGGACCGGCCGGGTGCGAGGGGGGAGGGGGGCGTCACGGTCGGCGGCGCTCCGAGCTCGTTGTCCGCGCGCGGCGGCACGCCTCCCCACGTCTCGCCGCGCCTCGGCACACGGCGCCGACGCTTATCTGCACATCGGGGAATCGAAGCGCGGGCGGTAGCGGCGGCGCCGACGCTCCCGCGTGGCAAGTGCCCGCGGCACGTGCTTCCCCCCCCCATCCCCGCCCACCGTCACCATCGCATCCTCCACTGGCTATTGAGGACATCTGCACAAGGAAACGCGAGGTTAGAGCATTCAGTTCAGTTCAATGATGTCTTATTTTAGTGGCTAGACCCAGGTCATGCTCTTGCCCCTGACCACGCAAATTTTGCTCCGCTCCTTTGACCAATTAGCGGAGAAAGAATATATTACTTGGGCGAAGAAACACATGATTTGAACAGAGGCATCGTTTAGGCCGCCTCGCTCTCAGAATAGTGCGACAAGTCTTTCAATTCAAATTCACTGATGTCTTATTTTACGAGGCGATGCTCAGGCCATGAGGCCTGCTTTTCCGTCTGGCCACACATTATTTCACTACGCTCCCTTCATCGTGTATCGGAGAAAGAAGGCTTTACTTGGACGACGAAGCAGGCGATTTGAATTTAGCCCACAGACTTAATTGAGGCCGCCTACGCGCTTAGAAGGTGCGATAAATCTTTCATTCAATTCAGATTCAACGATGCTTTATTTAACGTGGCGAGGTTCAGGCCATCAGGCCTGCTCTTCCGTCTGACGACCCAAATTCGCTCCGCTCCCTTGTCACTGGGGCGAAGAACCAGGTGATTTCAATTTTGATCAGAGGCTTATTTTGAGCTTGAGAATCTATCACATGCAGTGAATCTACAACATGGGACAGCCAATTTTACTTCTCGAAAGCGGGTATATTTCCTCCACGGTTTCCATTAGATTTGAACTCGAAAACTTGGGTGTGACAAACCGATAAGCCAACATCTATACCACCAAACCCGCGAAAATCACAGTCCTTTGAAATTGATTGAGTACACCCAAATAAAAGGAAATCTGGAAGCTTTTGAATGTCTGGAAATTAAACCAAATGTCTCAAAATTAACGTTTCAAACTTCAAAGCCATGCTGGGGGAAGAGGAAAAGATAAACACTTTTTCAATGGGTATGTAGTGAGGAATTGTATTTAACCAAGTTCTGGGCGTACGGTTAAATGAAATCGGATAGCTTTTCTCTGTGCTAGTTTATTACCTCTCGGTCTTTACATTCAATTTACCTTAGTCGCCGATCCCATGTCTTCGTGACACATGAAAACTTTGCCCCTGATCGGTAGGTAATTGATGCGATGGTGTTTGGCAGGTCACGTTCTGATGTAGTCACTGATCTTTTGTATACTCGCTAAAACTAGCTCATGATGGGCTGCCTACCAATTAGGGGAAAATAATACACGTGTAACACTTTTTCCTAGGGTTTTATCCAGCCGACAGCCGGTTACACTCTTCATCCCGATGGGTCACATTTTCGATCACTTACTAGCCACCAACACACTTGCGTGCTCCTCTGATCTGGGGTCAGAAGGCATATTAGGCCCCCCGTGACTACACATACACGAGGGACAAGGGACAAACAATCATGCCTTAGCGGGACTCCAACTCGCGATCCTTCGGGCCGGAAGCGCTGAGTCGGTTCACTCTCTTAGCCACCTCAGTCGTCCAGGTCGACCATGTGTAACATCCTTACACGAAATTTCCCATCGCATGTTCATTGGGCAAAACTTTATGATCACTGAACCGTCTACATGCCTTCAAAAGTTTGTACCATTTATTCTGATACAGCTGCCTATGCATACCTGCTTTTTGCCATTATAGAACCTTTGTTATGAGTGCCGGCATGAAAACAGTCTCTGGAAGTTCACTGGAGCTGTTTCGGCATTTAAATTCTCTGTGAAGAGAAAATTAGCAGCGAAGATTTCAGTTTGTCCAGCAGAATTCCCTGTGAATCAGAAATTAAGGGCTTGTGCTGTCCAAGTGTCAAATCCAAAGTTTAAAATGGACGCACGACGCATTTGTAGAAAGCAACGGCAAACTGGCAGGGTTGCTTTTTCAGGGTAGGCAAGAGAGGCTAAGTTTCCGCAAAAATCTTTTCGAATCGAATCGAATTTTCTCAGAAAATTTTTTACTAACCTCCATTATTTTTTTATTTTTGGCAAGATTGTCCTTATTTAAATAGAATCGAAAATTTTGTGAAAGACTTTAGGATCACCTGCATCCACGAGGATCGAAAACGGTCCCAATGAAAGGCCATGTTGTCTTATCCTCCATGCCTCGAGTCATTCGCGCGGTTGACTCGAAGCGCACGTCACAATCTCTGACCCCTAAAAACGCGTTTCTGGCTTTCGAACGAAGTGCGGGCTTCTGCAGCAGCATCGTGCGGTTACGGAGAGTTCTTACGAGACATCAGTGTTCCTGAATGTTAAAGTGCAAGCCAACGCACGCATTTCTATTGTCGTCGGAAGTACAGATATCTAGTGCGAGCTCTAAGAATGTACTAAATAAAAGAGAGGAGTGAGCTTTTTGGATTATTGAAGAAAATAATCTGTGCTTATTTGCTTAATGTATCATTCGGCAGGTTTTCTCGGAATTTTCTATTTTCCTCTAGCTCTATATTCAATTCAAATATCCAATTTTTTTCTAGGGTTTTCATATTGCGGTTTGACGTATTTTGTTAAATATTTTTGTATTTAACTTTCTGTATGGCATCCTTTAGCCCGGAACTCACGTGACATTCTCGCCCACGCATATTGGTATCATTCATGGAAGCTGTGGTTCGTTTTCTGAGGTGAATCCGTAATTGACTCAAGCAAATCCCCAAAGATAATTACAAATCGAGATTTTTAGATGAAGGCCAGATTGAACAAGTGCGAGTTATGGCGCGTTGGCAAGTTTGGCTTAACTCGGAAAGTCGCCAACAAATTCTGACAGTAACAGGGGAAGCAGACTGCAGGTTTAACTGTTTTGGCACGTCAGTCACCATATTCCTGCAGCTATGTCATTCTTGGAGATCCACGTCTATACTTGGCAATTTTTAAAACAGTGATCCAAAAATACACGATATTTTAGACGAATTTACACCAGCCTTCTGTCATGGCCATTAAACAATTTGGGAACTTTCGTTTGGTGCATTGCAGGAATTATTTTAAGTGCGAATAATTTTGAAATTTAGTACAGAAACTAAAATTCTACAATTTAGTACCAGAAATAATGATGTTCGCATTGATTTTTAAGCATCTATTTCCCCATTTGGTAAGTTCTTGAACCAAGTTAAGCATTTCTGCTCGTAGTTTCGAAGAAGTTACTCGCGTATAAACCGATGACAACTGAGAGTCTGAATCTGATTAAGACGTAGAAACGTAAAAATTCAGGAAAAACTCTTCATACTAAAATTGTAAATTTCCCATAGGGATGTAAAGGCCTAGAGATCAAAAATAATTTTAGATAAGAGGATCTCCGAGATAACAGGCTTAAGAGGTGCACTCAGATGGATAATTTCCAAAGTGAAACAATGATATTGCTTTGCAGGCGACTGCAGAGAACGTCTTTCTATAAGAGGTTTACTGAGTGCACGGAGGATGAGAGACTATTTGTTACCAAGAAATTACGAATTAGATGTTGACTTGCCACTGTACTGTACTATCTTGTGCCAAGAAATTACTGTAGGCGCTGCTCAGTGGCCACGGCCTGCTCAGTCCTCGGCTCCGGAGGAGAGAAATCGGAGGCCATTTCCTGTCTCGGCCTCCTACACACGACGCCTCGGCCCGTCACGCACCGAAGGCTGCGCCCACCCCATGCCCATAAAGTTGGCTGACACACTACAGGAGAACACGAAGAAAGATAGCTCATAATTTTAGGTTAATATGGGCTCTGTCACGAAATTTTAGGCTCTCATATATGAGAGCTTTCTCAAAAATCAATGTTCAGTCAGCTTTAGAATAAAGCCAGCTGTCACGAAATACAAAATAACTAGTGGTGCCGCAGAATGGCTGTGGCTTTCTCGTACTAATTAGTTTTCATATTCTTCAGTCTCGCTTATCTTTTCGGTTTTGCCTAACCTTCTTCTCGGCTGCCATCTATTGGCGCCTAAATGTAATTTATTTTTCACGTTTCTCAATTTATCGGATCCCCAATAGCAGAACTGAAATGTGACTTTCAAAATATTATAGAAAAGTAAAGGCTGTATGCACATTTTCGTTGAAAAATTTAGAGTTTTTAAAAAAATGTCGTTTGAACGTTTCTGAAAATGCGATTTTGAAGCACATTTTTCCTTCAAGAAACTTCTTCTCCACAAGAAACTTCATAACAAAATATTTGAAGCAACTGTACTCACAATTGCATTAATGTATAAAGAGTGCCAGAAATGTAAATACTAAAGACGTGAGAGATATTCTATAAATGCAAGTTGTGTATGCTACAACAATATATACTTTCCCGCATTATGGGAAATAGCTAATATTGAAATAATGCGATTTCCGTGTATTATGGAAAAAATCGGTTAAAAATGTGTGGTGGTGTGTCATCCAGCTTAATGCCGGTCCTTCACTCGCCCTGCCTTCGTCCTTGCCCTCGCCCTTGCCTCCGCCCTCGCCCTTGCCTCCGCCCTCGCCCTTGCCTCCGCCCTCGCCCTTGCGTCCGCTCTCGCCCTTGCCTCCGCCCTCGCCCTTGCCTCCGCCCTCGATCTTGCCTCCGCCCTCACCCTTGCCTTCCGCCCTCGCCCTTGCAACCGCCCTCGCCCTTGCCTCCGCCCGCGCCCTTGCAACCGCCCTTGCTCTTGCCTCCGCCCTCGCCCTTGCCTCCGCCCTCGCCCTTGCCTCCGCCCTCGCTCTTGCCTCCGCCCTCGCCCTTGCCTCCGCCCTCGCTCTTGCCTCCGCCCTCGCTCTTGCCTCTGCCCTCGCCCTGCCTTAGCCGTCGCCCTTGCCCCCGTCCCCCCATTCCCCCTCGCCCTGTCTCCACGCTCCGCCCGCCCTCGCCCCCCTCCGCCGCGGTTGAGGGGCGTGCGTGAGAAGAAGGCGTGCCCGGATATCAAGAGGGCCGTAGGCGCGTGGAGGTCGGAGGCTGCGTAGTAGCAGTTCGCCTCGCGGCTACGCCTGGGAGGAAACGTGCCTGCTGTGTGGGAAACATCGTGTGGTACCGAGGACTGAATCAGGAAGGACTCTGGTATGGAAAGAAAACATCTTCTCACGTCACAGTCAATCACTTTGAAGACGTGTTCTCTGTAATGCCTTCACCGATAAAGAAAACTTAAAATACAATTGTACATTTGTAAACTTAAGAAGATCAAGATCAGGTTTCTGTTTTTCTTTTTCTGATATCCGTTTCGCCAAGACAATATTCAATTTCAATTTTTCAATTTTGAAGTTGAATATTGTCTTGGCGATACGCATGCAAATCGTCGTATCTGCGCGCAAATCCTCACGACAAAATGTTTCTACACTCAACTGGAATATCAATAATATTGATGTGCTAGACAGATTGCACTTGAGTAGATCTTACAGTTACTTCAACTGTGAAAGATGGAAACTGGGGCGAGAGGGTGCATGAAACAGAATGTTCTTATCACAATTTTGTAATCAATTTTATAATATTAACATCAAATGGTAAAGTTAAGAATAGAAGAACGTATTTTACCAGGGGGTCCTAAACAAGGGTCTGTTTGAAAGGATATCGTGACCATCCCTATCTCCCTCCCTAAAACAGAAAGTTCAAAAAAAATCCAAAACTAGCATTTTCTAAAAATGTCTCGTCTCAGCAGCATGTTAAACCTCTGAGCTGTCAAGATAGAAATCGCATCTCATACTTCTCTTTTAATTGCAGATGGAAGCTTTTTCCAGGCCTGCATTTCACTCCGCCACAGTCCTTGAATTCTGACTAATCATATCAAACTTTAACATAATAGCAGGAGCGGTGGTTTTCTGTGAGTTTGAAGTGTGTTTTTGAAAATAAAACAATGTGTACCGTTGAAAACATTAAACAACAAAATTCCTCACGATTGACTCTTGAAAAACTACAAATTAACCGTCGCTAGACGTGAACTTAATTCAGACCAGTAAACCAAGTAACCAGTAAAGACCAGTAAATATATAAGCACGCATTATGTACCGTGGTATGAATTGTGCGTGCGAATGTGTGTATATGAGGAAAAGAGTGGGAGAAGGACGAGAGTGAAAATGGAGAGAGGTAAGACAGGAGAAGAACGGCGTCGCACACCATCAAGGCAAGACCCCGAACCTCCCACTATTTAAAATCATTATAGGAGCGTACTGGTATCATGATAAGAGCATACATTTATCCCGACCCCTTTATCAGTCAATAAAATTCATTATATCAGATAAAAGTTAACTAAAATTATTAACGGTTCGAAAATTGAAACGCACTTAAGGCACGAGCACACATCACTGGTTTGTTTGCGTAAGTTAGCCTCTGGAGTCATAAAATTGCATTCCTTTGCCCCACGACAGACGAAACCGCCATTATGAATCCTGCAACCGGTCGTATCTAATAAAAGCCAACGAAGGGCGATGCGCAGATAATCCTGCCTGGCACTGGCAGGCACGGAAGCTTCTATTCAATCACAAGCGGATTTGTGCCATCGCGAACTTACTATAAATTACTGTCATAAATCACACAAGTCTACAAAATGAAACTGTTTCTGGAGAAAGAAAAAAATATTATCATCAAAAACTTCGCACAGAATTTAAAAATTGAAACAATCGTTACATCGCTCCTTAGCACAAATTTTCTCTCTCGCGATGAAGAAAGAATGAAAGGATTATTATGAATTTAAATGTGGTTATAAATTATCCAAGGATTGTCTATTGAATATTATTTAATTTTAGTATTATCAACAGATGTTAAAAACAATTTAATGAGATCACCATGATTTCTTCAATGGTTGACATTACAAATGTATCTGAGAATACCACTAAAATTAAATTGAATAGTGAATTTTTCAATTTCAATTCAGAATTCAGTAATCCCTCGACACCTGTGACTTCGCTATTCGTCAGTTTCGAATATTCGCGATCAGAGAAATACTACAATATTTAACATTCGCGGATGCGTCTTTTAGTCGAACACTTTTTTCAAGGGAACACATTTCATTTCCTATATCAACGTCATCTGAGAACCGAACTTGACAGACATCGGAGCTCAAAGTATAACGATTTGCAAAAATCTCAAATTTGGAATGTCAATTCGCATTAATACAAAAACAAAATTGTAAAATAATTCAATTCAATTGCGTCAAGTAACTTGCGTCAAACTAACGGAAGCGAAACTGCACCCTGGAGCAACTTCAATGTCAAAACTTGTTTTATTTCTTCTCTTTGGAATGTTCATTGTGAATTCTGCTTATAGTAGTGCCTACTCAGTTCTACTGCAATTGTTTATCAATTCTTCTTTGTTTTTTAAACATTTTTACTTTCCCGTATACGTACGTATACACGGAGGGATATACGTAGTATAGGGAAAGTTAAGTAATGCTGCGCGAAAAAATGGCCAATTTTCGGCGGAAAAAAATTAATTGCCGGCCCGTGAAAACAAAGAAGTGGATAAAACCAGTTGCTAAATTAAGAAACAAAATCCCCTAACACGTGGTGTAGCCAGAAACCCTGTTTTCTAGGTCTTTGATACCGAAAACCCAATTGAAAGGAAAACGTCCGTCTGTCCGTCCGTCCGTCTGTGAACACTGCTAGCGCCTAAACCATACGTACGACTTCTTCCAAAATGGATATTCGCCGATCGATCTGGTTCTAGTCAAAGCTTTAAGACTTTGAAAAAGATTTTTCGAAATTTGAGGGTACTTTATATGAAGCCCCCCAGGGATTTTCAAACTTTTCTCAAAAACGGCTCCAAATTTTTTCTTTAAATTCCTTGTATGAATAGAGTAAAATACACTTATTAACATGGCATAGGTCCGATTTTCGCGGATAACTGAATTTTCGAAAAATTTGAAAGTTTGAATTTTTTTCGGTGTCTTTCTCCAGCAACAAAATTGAAGATAGAGATTTTTACTTCAAATAAAATTTGCTCTGCATATTGAGTTCTTTCATAAAGGTTATGTCAATGTTTTCTCAAAATTTTAGTAGTTTTCGTGCAATATTGCATGCAATATGTGCAACATTAAAAAATTACAAAAACAAGATTTTCTCTAAAACGGCTCCAAATTTTTTCTTTAAACATTTGGTAGGGATATTGGTAAATTTACTCTATCAGATGACATAAAAGCCATATTGCTCTATAGGTTGGTTTTTTCCAAAAATTACAAAAATGTAAATTTTTTCACATGTTTCTCACGTCGATAATATTTACATTATCGGCGATTTTTTTCACATTATTATATTTACGAGTACATGTGCTTTAAATAATGTTAAGTAAAGTTTCTCGAAAACAACCGTTTTCTGTGAAAGTAGCTCAAAATTTCGCATTTTCAGAAACACTCAAACGCCATTTTCTCATAAATGGCTGCAAATTTTTTCTTGAAACTTTTGTAACAGATAGTGATAATTACATCCTTTAATATGACGTAAAGTTTATTTTGAGTAATTTTTTTCTTTTTCAAAAATTATAAAAATGTAAATTTTTTGAAAGATCTCTCACATCTTTAATATGCACTTTATCCGCAACTTGTAAAGATTATTATATTTGTGAGTGTATGTGCTTCAAATAACTTCAAATAAAGTATTTTGAAAACTCAAAAATTTTCTGTGAAAATGAGCTTCAAATTTCGCATTTTTAGTAGTGCTAAAACGCCATTTTCTCTTAAACGGCACATAATTTTTAAAAGAAAATTGCCATTTACGGCTAGGTTTTTCTGTTCTTTAATATTCTAAAACTAATATTTTCGTTCTACCAATAGGAAACCGAAAAATTAAGAAAATGACAAAAAAATGTACTTTTGGCGGTGATAGATGGTGGCTGGCAAGAAAGAGTATGTGGCAATTCCGAATACCTAGCGAAGACACAAGGAAATAGAAAACTAATACGGGAAAGTCTGTGCCATTCAGAAGCACCACTAGTTTCGATATCCAGGAACCTAACCAATGTTTTTTTTCATTAAAAGATAGACTCAACATTCGCGGATTTGACATTCGCGATGCTTTTCGGGAACTCAACTCTCGCGAATGTTGAAGGATTACTGTATTCAACTGACCAGTTATGATTTACTCGCGTGATTTGGGTTCATTAGTACTCTCTTTAGCTTTTATTAGTTTATACTTTACTTGTCCCGGAGGGTTAACAAGAAAAAATTCGGACCCCGTACAACGAAGGCAGTATGTACGCCTTTATAAAAAATTCTAAACACATGTACATAATACATGACGTGTGTATTATTACTTCTTCCAATTGATTATATTGATATACTAAATAAGACTTACATTCTTCGGAGCTTTACTGTTCAAAACGGCTTTTTAGTCCGCTTTCTCGAATTTGCGATGACTCAGAACATGTAATAAACCCGCCCACACGAGACTTTTAAATTTGAAAATTTATTAAGTTGCAAAATTGAAAAAGCTAAGCTATGATAAAGCATGAAATGAATTAAATAAATTTTTATATTATAATAGCATTTCGCGTTTGACTTCATCGGCTTCCCTGAGCTCCTTGGCCCCCTTGAGATTCAAGTGCCCATGAGCGAAATGCAGAGTGCATGTCCTCTCCTGGGGCCTACCACTATAGTGCGATTTTTCTAACTCTGCCCCTCAATCCTCTATGGTCACGGTGGAATACCACATGGCATTTCACATCTTTCTCCGTTGTGCCGCTAGAAGTCGCATGATCGCAAGCACTGCTTGATATGGTCGCGATCATGCGATACCTGGCGGCACGACTGAGAACGTCGCGAAATACCGTTGCACATTCCATCCTGAAGCCGGACCTTCAGGGGCAAAGTTAGAAAAATCGAAGTATACGAATATATTGTCTTTATCGATGAGAAGCACGTTTTGATAAAAATGCTTTGTGTGTCCGCCACTCACGGTTCTACGATGATTCCGAGGGAAATTCATAGGGGTATCCACTAATCGCAATTTAAGTTGCATTTTACTCTTCCCTTGTGTGAAGGTTTCTAAGAGATAACCAACAATAGGTGCGAGGGTCATTGTTTACTTTCTTGCTACGCTACCGTGGTAGAATAGTTCATGGAAGGACTTTACTATAAATTATTCAGGGAGGAATTATATAGCTTCGGATATCATGTGGAGTATGTAGAAAGATTTTAATCCTTGTATTTGATATTTTTCATTTTCAAATTTTTACAAACAATAAAATGTACCAGCACGCTACCACTCTAGCCGGGACAAGCACTCGGCACCCGACCGGCATATATGGTAATGTAGTGCATGCTAGTGTAAGTGTGTGTAAGTAAGGGGTGAGGATATGACAAGGAAAAGAAGGGGAGGATAGCGCGCGGTACGCGGCCCGTTTGTTAGGATACTGCTCCGGCATTCGTCTGGTGTTGATCGGAGAAACCACGAAAACTACCGATCAGAGCTGCCGGCTCCTAGAATTCTCCTTCAGACGGTGTCTGAAATCGACATATGTAGCTAGTGACCACAATCTTGCCACCGACGGTACTCGAACCCTGCAGGTCAAAGGTCCTGCAGTGATACCAATTCATACCCTGGGTCACCTAATCGGTAGCTGGGAAGAGAGCGGGACACAACTGAAAAGCTAGCGTCGGTTTTTCTTTCTTGGCGCGTGGGGAGGGGGTGTCATCAAAATGGAATATCTCTCGGTATTTCGTGTTGTAGTCGGTTGTGCCGCTAGGCGTCGCATTATCGCGACTGTATCCAGCAGTGCTGGCGATAATGCGACTCCTAGCGGCACAACCGAGAACGACGCGAAATACAGTGAGATATTCAATTTTGATGACCCCCCCCCCCCCCATGTGCCAAGAAAGAAAAACCGAAGTATAGTACTATATCAGTCTCAAGCCCCATCACTTCATTTTCATTTTGAGGAAACGCTGCGGAGCAGACTCGGAAGCGACTGGTGCGGGCGGCCCAAGCTATGACTACGTCATCGCGTTCTGCCGCTCCCGCATCGTCTGCAGTCCATCCAATGGAAGGGAGCGACACGGCGCGGCGCGCGGGGCGACGGTGGCGCCGAGCGAGCGCCGTGGGGGCGTGGCCGGGGGGGGGGGAGGAGGCGCCGTGCGAGCGTCCGTCTGGCGTCAAGGCCGTTGGCGATTGCCGCTGCGTGACGCGCCCTCATCGATCGCCGGTCGCGTGCCGCGCCGCGCCGCGCCGCGGACTTCCGTGAATAGGCGCGCGTTCAAGCCCTCGGGAGTCGGGTTCCAGGCGCTTCCGTTGCGCAGGCGCCGATCAAATTCGCCGCTGCCTACACCAGTGACTCACCCGATCGATCCTGCGTAAGATTAAATCCATAATGAAAGCCAGTCTATTCGAGCAAACAATCGTTTCCGTCCACAAAGTGGTTTTACATGGGCAAAGACAATTTAAAAATATATTTTATACTGGTGCCACCGGTCATCTGATGCTAATTCTGATCCTACTAATTTAGTAGATTCTATCACAAAACACTTTTGCAACTGATGTTAAAGCAATTATTATATTCATGTTTTTTTACTACTTATTTTCGAAATTCATTATTAGGATTAGAATGATTACGTTTGCATGGTCACGTTATAACTGATTATATTATTTTGAAATTTCATACTATATTCCATTGTTTTTTTTGGATTTTTGAAAATGTAAAGGTTTCATGTAATTGTAAAGTACTCCCAAAAATTAGAACATCCGTTCTAATCTCAGGGAGACCTCGAGTTCCTTCAAATCGGTCGAGGAATATCATTTTTATTTTAGAATATTGGCTGAATTTGCGGCGGCGGAGGTGTAGCGGTAAGCGTAACGGGCTGCTATACCTAAGTTCGCGGGTTCAAACCCGATCGAAGCCGTGGATTTTTAGGGGCGAAAAAATCCTTCGTACGCCTTCCTTCGGAGGGGAAGTAAAGCCGGGCTGTCCCATGTTAGTAGATTTACTGCGTGTAAAAGATCCCCAAGCCTAAATGACGCCTCTGAGCTAAATTCAAATCGCCGGTTTCGTCGCCTCAGTAATACCTTCTTTCCGCTAGTTGGTGAAAGGAGTGTAACAAAATTTGCGTGGTCAGACGGAAGAGCAGGCCTCATGGCCTGAGTCTCGCCACGTAAAATAAGGCAATTCAATTCAATTCAATTGAATATGGTATGTAGGCACTAGCAATGCCCATAGGTGGAGGGGAAGTCCTTTTACAGTCAATCGACTTTTCGGTATCAACGACAAAGCGTGGATTCTGACTACATAACATGATAGAACAAGTTACTATAAATAAGAACAAGATACATCCACTTTTTCATTACCAGGGGTTGGCAATATGATATTTTCTGTCGAAATTCGCAGTTTTCCTGCGCACCATTACAAAGCATTCTCTTTTGACGATATAAGGGCGAGAAAGTAAAAACAAATGGTCTTCTCTTAATTTCTTCTTGAAGTTAAGGCAACAGAAAATGTTCTCTCAAAAACCGCGCCATTTTTTTCTTTCTTTTTTCACGGATAGAACAAAATACGCTCAAAATAATTGTGTAGGTTTCATTTTCTTTGAACTTCTTGACTTTACGAAAATTGCGAGTTAGAAATAATGCGAGACAGTATTTGCTGTCGTAGCACCACTAGTTTCCATTCTCTTGCTAGTCCTTTTCAATCTTTACTATTTTTATTTTTCTGTATAAGATTTTCCAGTTTTTGCAAACGAAAATTACCTTTTTTTAAAATTCAGCTTTCCAATTCCTTTTATTGATATCCCATCACCGAGCCGCCTTCTAGTTTGACAGATTTACTGCAGGACCTACAGAAAGGATAAATCTAAGGTTATTTTCCGTTCTCTTTTTATTGCTTTTGTGTCAGCGGAAGCTTAGATGGCAAAATTCAGGATGTTACTGTTTGGCACAAAGTTTTCCTATCTTTAATCGGTGATTCTAATATCGGGTTAAGTATTAAGAAACAGTTGTAAGAATGTGTGGAAATCTTGGCAGACGGCAGAGACTAACATTGCAGCAAACTCAAGAAGCTATCGAATGTTACAAAATCTATAGTCAGAGGTTTCATAAAGTACTTAAAAGGTAGAAAGTCCCACTATTTATTAAATGATTCTTCTAGAAGGTATCTTCGCAAAGTCCTTGACTAAATGCAGTCAAAAATCAATGGTTATTTTTGTCGACACCAGATAAATTAATTTTCAATAAGATAGATAAAATCACTATTTTTTTCTCTACGTTAATTTTTATGTTCAGGCCATGGCGTAAATATAATGGTGAAGCGGTGCGCAGGCGCTCGCCACGCCTCCTCTACGCGTGACGTCATCTTGGAGGTTCGCGCTCGGCGAGCGCAGGGCAGGAATATGTCTTCACCCGTCTGAGTTACGTTAGGGGGGTTCTGCTAAAAGTTGAGGCATCCATATCTTTATCAGTTCGTGCTTCAATGTATAATTCGTCTTTACAACTCTAAATGTAGCAGGTATTTCTATTTTTACGAAATAAATGTGCCACGTATTTTAGGAGCGAGAGGGACCGCAAAGTTATTTTTCATTAATATAGGAATTACCCATTTTATTAGTTTTATTCTATTTTATTGTCTTATTTATGTTTCGAGCTGAAGAAAAGAAAAAAGAATTGGCATATCCCGTCCTACCTGTGGTTAATTGCAGTTGGACTTATGTAAGATAATGTCTGACCAAAAATCTAGTTCCTTCACCCTGAATTTGCTAGATGCATTAGGGATTGTTAATAATGTTAAATAATTTCTCAATAAATACTACTATTATTTTGCATTCTTATAACTGTCATTACTTCTTCAGTTGTTCTAATTGCACTTTCTGTAAACAGTTCAGAATGTTTTCTTTTCTACATTCTAATTTCATCACGTAAGTCGTTTATTGTTTGTGTTAAATCAATTTGAAGACCATCTCCACAAACTGCGTTTTCATTAACTGACTCCTCTGGAACACTATCCGTCACATCAACTGTTGCTTGTGATAACAGTACATCCACTAATTTGTGCATATTTCTTGAATCTAGTCGAATGGTGCGATTAGGGTTTATTTTTTCAAAATTAATAGGTAACTTCTCGGTAGGCACTGCGTCAGGTTTTAAGTTTCGACTTTTCTGTGGTGTATAACTTAATAATACCTGACGCAATGGTATTGCAAAGCTATCTTAAGCAAAGAGGATAGAACAAATGCTCGGTGAAAAAAATTATAATTAACGTCATTATAATAAAATAATGTACGAAAACAAAAGACACCTTAATTAGTTAACACCATTCTTTGCATTGATCTTATCCTTTCTTCTACATTTATCCACCCTTCACATAAATTGGCATCTTTCGGGAAAGAAAAAATACTTAATGTCTGTTCCCTTCGTTTTATTGTTCCAGTTTATGCAACCAAAAATAGCGCACGACGGCATTGTTTATTTTATTTCAATATCAATTCACGATATGTTCACCTTTCTGCCACTAAAAAACCACTAACACAAAGCAAATCGCGATTACAAAAATTCGACCTGACTCAACGAGCGCGTACCATACAATTTCACTAGGCGCCAAGCATGCGAGCATCCATCGTGACGTCATGCGCAGAAGAGAACGAAAGTTCGTTCCGGATCCGTCTCACCTTTATTATTACACCATGGTTCAGGCCAGTTACGTTATCTCAGAGTCACATTGACGGCCAATTTTTACACAAGCTAGTCAGCTTAGTTCGAATTGCGCTATTTATAGTTCGAATTGAGCCGGTGTCTGGAGAAGAATTCTAATGGACAGCTGCTCTGATCGGTATTTTCCGTGGTTTCTATTAATACCAGCGAATGCCGGTGCAGAACCCAATCAAACGGAGCCACTCAGCGCGCACAATCTTCCTTCCTCTTCCTTGTTTCTATCCTCTTCCCAGACATACACACATACACTTAATACACAGATATCTATCAACAATCAAAGTATCCCATACGACTGGAAACGAGCAATAGTTGTGCCAAAGGGGGAGATAGATCCGCAGTGGAAAATTATCATCCAGTTAGCTTAACATCCATATTATGCAAAGTAATGGAGCGCATCATCACAAACTACATTAGGAAGGACTGGAGTAGAACAGGATGGATATATGACGGGGTGACAGAATAAACGCGCAATCGTTATAGACTTCGCAAAAACCTTTGACATTGTTCCGTTTGATATACTCTTAAACAAAGTAGCATCATCACCTGTAGATAAACGAGTAGTAAATTAGATTAAAGAATTTATTAAAGGTCGCACACAATTTGTTAGGGTAGGTCACCCGTACTCAGGAGTTACTAGTATAACAGCTGGTGTGGTGCAGGACTGTGTGACAGGGCCACTGATGTTCTTAGCCTTCATGAGCGACATTTCAGAAAATATTAAATTCCGAGTCAAACTCTTTGCGGATTCTTGCATTCTCTTCAGAAAGTAACTGCAGAGAAAGATCAACCGATTCTTCAAGATGATAACAACACTTGTAAAACGGGTGCACCATAATCGTGTGAAAATTAATGCTTCTAAAAGTAAATATATAATATTTACTCGTAAACTATCTACCCCAAAATGCAACTATTTTCTCGAGGATCAGGTAATTCCACGTACAGAGAGTTGTAGATACATGGGAATCATTTTAAATAGTAAGTTAAATAAAGCTTGGCGAAGTCTTCACGGTGTAATGAGAAATTTAATAGGAGGAAATAAGATGTCCAAAGATTTAGCATACACGTGATTGGTCAGGCCTTTACTCGAATACGCCGCGAGCTGTTGGGACCCGTATAGAACTGGGGAAATATAGAGCATTGAACGCGTTCAGAAACGAACGGCTAAATTTGTTATGGGCGAAAACATTAAAAATTCGAACATTAAATCTGTTCTTGGGTGGGAAACAGAGACAAGGCGAAGGAAGCTAAGGCTGTTGGCAATGCATAGAGCGTATTTGGGGAAAGGCACAGCTTGGGAGAAAATTAGAAGTAGATCTAGAAAAGGCATCGTACACAGGCAAAACTGACCACAAATATAGCATTCAGGAGGAAAAGAATCGAACACGTGTAGGAAAGTTTTCATTTGTAAATAGAACGATACGAGATTGGAATAGTTTACCTGCAGCACTGTTTCAACAATCTTCGTTTACATAATTTAAAAATAATTTAAATAACTAATGTTTTTGGTACTGGTATTGTTTAAAATTAATATTTAAAAATATAAATAAATAATATTAAATATTATTATATTATTATATATAATATATATGATATATAATATATTATTATATATAATATTAGATTTCGATAATAAATAATTTGTCTTTGGAAATATTGTACAAGGATACTACCATGAGTATTGGCAGAAATAAAGTTTAAGTATCTATAGTATATTATTTTGTGGTTTGCTGGTTCGTGGCTGTATAATTCTTTTAAAAGTCCAATAATTTGTAGGCAGACTCAAAATAACATATTTTTATTTTACAAATGTCCCAACGTTTCGAAGTTCAATTGCCTTCATCATCAGGGTCTATTAAAACAATATAATAAAATATAATACAGAACATTATGATCTAATCTAGATGATATTTGTTAACAAAATCTATTGTTACAAAAACAAATTATAAAATATAAAATACAAAATACAACTTACAAGAAATCTGCATCCATGAATTTGCGTATAAAACTTTAGTTTAAATAATTATGTTTGATTCTTTCCTTATTGAAAACAATCGATTAAATATTTATTCAAAGCCACCTCAAATTGTAAATAATATGAAATTGATTTGCAGTTTCATGTAAATTTTTCAGAGTTCTAAATAAACATAAATATTTATAAAAACAAATGGTAGAATACTAAAAAATGCTATTGCAACAAGTGAATTTTGTTAGACAAATATGAAATAGTTCTTTTTATTTTTGAAAAATATTGATTAAGGGGTCATAAATTTTTGTAAAAGAATTCCGCTCTGTCATCGTATTTAACGTATGTTTCTGCAACTTAATATAAAGAGTTTCCTTAGTAAGTCGAGACAAATATTTCGAATCTCTATTCAAAATTATAGGATTAAGAAAATCAAAGTTATGATCTTTATCTAATCTATGTTTAGTTAAAGAATTTTGTTTCTGTTCTATCTGCCTAATATTATATTTATGTTCTCGAATTCGTTCTTTTAATTTTCTACATGTTTGCCCAACATAACAACTATTACATTGTAAACATTTTATGGAGTAAACTACTCCTTTAGATTCCAATTTAGATATAGGATCTTTTATATGTTTTATGAATAAATTCTTGTTCAAAACTGAATTTCGTATTTTAATATTATATTGTTCCAAAAATTTTTGTTCAAGTTTATAACTGATTGATGGAATAAATGGTAAATTAATAAATTGACAATTTTGTGAAATGTTTGTAATAGACTGGGAATATGCCATTTTACTTAATTTAGCACAAATTAAACGTGTAATGTATTTTAAAGGATAACTATTCCTTAGTAATAATAAAAACATTTTCTTCAATACTTCATCAAAAAAGATAGGACTCGTAATTTTTATAACTCTATGAACTAAATTGTTTATGATAGATCGTTTAATTTGTGGTGAATGTGAAGAATGATAATTCAAAATAGTTCCTGCTGACGTAGGTTTGGTGTACCATTTTGTAATAATATTATTACCAGATCGTATCAAAGTAACATCTAAAAAGTTTATTTGATCTCCTTGTTCTATTTCTGCTGTAAATGAAATAGCAGGATGATATTCATTAAATTTATTTAAAACAGTTTGTGTAGAATCTTTATCTATGATCATAAGAATATCATCAACATATCGGGTATAATATTTATATTGTAATTTTGGTAATACATTACTTTCTAATTCTCTTATTGACATTTCTGTTAAAAGTGCACTAATATTCTACCATTTGTTTTTATAAATATTTATGTTTATTTAGAACTCTGAAAAATTTACATGAAACTGCAAATCAATTTCATATTATTTACAATTTGAGGTGGCTTTGAATAAATATTTAATCGATTGTTTTCAATAAGGAAAGAATCAAACATAATTATTTAAACTAAAGTTTTATACGCAAATTCATGGATGCAGATTTCTTGTAAGTTGTATTTTGTATTTTATATTTTATAATTTGTTTTTGTAACAATAGATTTTGTTAACAAATATCATCTAGATTAGATCATAATGTTCTGTATTATATTTTATTATATTGTTTTAATAGACCCTGATGATGAAGGCAATTGAACTTCGAAACGTTGGGACATTTGTAAAATAAAAATATGTTATTTTGAGTCTGCCTACAAATTATTGGACTTTTAAAAGAATTATTAACTTTAAAAAGGCAGTTTTTCACATATTTTAATATCTCTCTTTACATAAAGAAATTCGTGGCTGTATGTTTACAGACCTGAAACATAACATGTAATGTTAATACCCTTGCGGGCCTTTCTGATTCTATATGTCCTAGGGCCTTTTGAATACTCTGTGACCCGCTCTAATACCTAAAATTTTTATGAATTCGATTTATTCAAAGTTAAGATGTAAGCAAATACAATAAAATAATAAATAATTAAAATAACTTGTTGTCAATCTTATTTTGCTTAATTGACTGAAAATTGCAATTTTGGAATGTTCTCGTCAATTTTTAATTGCCACCAATCACACATATTTCACTGTTACGTATCATCTTTTTTTTTAAAAGACATGTGTGTTTCTTTAGTAGCAATACTACTTAAAATAATAAGATATACACGGCAAATTGCCTAACATAAGCCATAAAGTTTTGCATGCACCACGGTCGTTGCTAGATGTTTTTGCCCCTCAGGCGGCTTCCAACCCCTCGGGCCAGAGGACCTCGGATTTGGATCTCGCAGACGGGGCGGAAACATCTACTTAGCGCGCTAGATACCTATTGTATCATTTGTAATGTACTATTTTTTTAATCATTCTTAATTGTATCAAAAAGGGGAGTACTCTTGTGTTATTATTTGTATTATTAATAGTATTGTTGTTGTAATTATAATAATCTTGTTGTACTGTTGTATTACATTTAGAATATTGTTCTAAGATTTTTAGTAGACATCGGATGTTTAGGGAAATGCCTATTTTTTTCTTGCGAACTTATTTTAAGGCTGATAATATGTGTGCACGAATCATGACAAATGATGACATATTACGAAGTTTTATAATGCTTATTTTTGCTTATTTTACCACAAATGTCTTTTTTGCATAAATGCCTTTTCTTTAGAATTATTGCACGTTTTTGCCTTGTATGTATTATTTTTATAAACAACGCTAAGATTTCAGAAAATCGACCATGGTCCAACCTAACCATTCATTACGAAACCTTCAATTCACGTATTTGTCTTTTGAAATACGAGAGAATTCTTTAAAGCATACCAACATATTTTTCTCCATTTCCCTATTTCATACATACTAGCCATGTTCTGAGAAAATGGTCGATTGACAATACACCGAGGACACTCTTTGAGTGGAAATAAATGTAAATTCCCTGGTTTCAGTGTTGCTAATTTTCGACTCCTAAAGTATATGCCAGACACATCAGTAGATGTTCAGAAATTCTCCTCTGTATTCAAACTTATTTTGTCTCCCAATCGTGGCAGGTTTGAAATTGCGATCCTTGAAAATATACTGGTAATATATTGCAATGGAAACTATTAAGAATAAAATGTAGAAGAGTTGCAAATATGTATGGAGTTTTACAAATAATTTTTAAGTTTATTGTGAATGTAATTTATATCAGTGCCTTTTTTTCTCATTATTCTTGAAATTTTCAATGCTTTTTTAGGCGCCTAAAACGCGATTTTTTAATGCCTAAACATCCGATGTCTAATTATTAACATTTGTAACTTGCCACCGGACAACGGACCACTTGCAAGGAAATAAAATTATTAAATACACTACAATACAACATACGACCAGAAACCAGTCGGGAGCTTAGGGCTTGTCTCGTCTGTTGCGATACCCCGCTGATAGGAGATACCTAAATGGGAAGACCCGTCATTAAGTATTTCTATCGAAAATTCGCCGTATTTAGGAGCACTCTTCTTGCGAAGTAAGGGCGAGAAAGTAAAATAATTTTAGTTTTCTTTTGAATGTTTTATTTACTTTTTTGAATTCTTTTTTCACCTTTTATTTTGTGACATCATATTTGTTTTCAAATACATTCATTCTCTACCGATATAATTACCCGCTTAACGGATTCCAACCGCGGCGTCGCTTCGCATCTTTCGCCATGAGCGCCACCGCCGGGGCCGGGAGTCGATCGAAGGACTCGGCGGGTGTCGGCCGCTTGGGCTGCCAATTAGCGCGTCTCGCCAGGCGATTAGCACCTGGAGACTGCTCACACTTAGCTTTGGGAGCTGATTCGCAGCCAGCTCACGTTGCCTCGCGGCACATCATTCACGCAGCAGGCCGACACAGTGACTGATTGGTAGATTCGTGACTCCGGGCGTGTCAACTGACAAGGTCATAGTCCCATATGTGTATGTGTCCCGTATGTGCCTTTTCCTAGGGAGATGACGGTGTTCTTCCCCAGCTGGGTGCGAGATCCGGCGCCGACCTACATGTCGGCTAGCGCTGTTTTCCTCAACCAGGTGACTTCCATCAGGGGTACCGCCCCAGCTTGGACAAGGTCTGAACTCACCACAGCTCCGGCATTCGCCTGGTGCTGATCGGAGAAACCATGCAAAACCACCTATCAGCGCAGCCGGCCGCTAGAATTCTTTTCCAGACAGCGGCTGAATTCGACCTTGCCATCTAACTACGTAGTGTCGAAATGTCTGCCACCGACGGCACTCGGGCCCTAGGACTTGCCTGTCCCAAGCACCGCTTCATGCACAATGATTTCACAAGAAATTTAAAGAAACTAGTGGTGCTACAAGACATAGTTACTCGTATTATTTCTAAATTTCCAATTTTCGAAAATTCAGAGAGATCCAGGAAAATAGGAACTCCGCCATTGTTTTAAACATTTCTTGTGCTATCAGTCGAGAAAATTTGGAGTGGTTTTTCAGATTTTTTTTATAAATTTCATAAGTTTCAAACACAAATAAAGCAAAAACTACAAAACGTGTTAGACAAACTAATTTTCTAAGATTTACCCGCTTTTAGTTACTGTGACAATTAGTTTATCTGTGAAAAATTCGCCGTTTGCCGATGCACGACTATAATACTTTCTCTTCTTAGAAAGTAAGTACAAGAAAGTAAAAATTTTGGAGCCATTTTTTATTTTTAAATTTTTGAAAATATCCCTGGGAAGCCTTGTAAAGTACCCCCAAAATTTAAAGATTACGTTTCAAAATCACAAAGATTTGGGCCGATCCCGATTGATCAGGAATATTCATTTTGGAGGAAGTCTATAATTAGTAAAGGCGCTAATGTTCACAAACGGAGAGTCGGACGGACAGAGAAACAGACGAGATTCAGACAGACTGACTGATGTTTTGAAAACAAAAACATAATAATAACTAAATAAAATACGAACGTATACACGGAAAGTAAAAATCAGTAACAATTACAAAATTCCGTTAGCATTGTGGTTTATTATTATTATTATTATTATTATTATTATTATTATTATTATTATTGCTCCATATCACGACTACAGATGTTATGAGTCGGCTGAGTATAAAATCTACTCCACGTTGCAACCAGCTACGTAAGGAGCAGATCTAGGGACTGTCGGTGCCTCTACAATACTTTGTGCAAAATGTGGGCTGTTCCAAATAAAGCGATTTCTTGCACATCCCAGTCCTTTGAATGACCTGGAAGTTTAGCCAAGTTCTTACACAAATTTTGCGGAACAAATCCCAGAGCTCCGATAACTATCGGTACGACCTGTGCTTTTACGCTCCACATTCGGCTGATCTCAATTTCCAAACTCTTGTATTTAGACGTTTCTCTGCCTCCTTGGTTACGACATTTTGATCATAAGGCGCAGCAGCATCCACAAGTAGACACGATTTTTTCTCAAAATCCCGGATAACAATATCCGGTTTGTTTACTGCTGTCGTGCGATCCGTTTGAATTTGTTGGTCGTACAATATTGTACACAATCCAACCGATGTCACCGGTTTTGGTGAGTGTTCGAACCACTTGAGCCATGTGTTTCGAACTTCGAGGGCGGTACAGATCTGCCAGTGGAGGTAACTACACACCCTGTCGTGTCTTTTTAAGTATTCGGTCTTTGCTAGAATTGGAAAAGCTGAGACAATATGATCAATGGTTTCTACTTGCTCCTGGCAAATTCGGCATTTGTCATCTTGGGAAATTTTGAGATCCGCTTTATCATAATGTCGTGTTCTCAACGTCTGATCTTGAGCAGCTACTAGAACTGCTTCCCATTCTGGCTTCATTCTTCCCCTTTTAAGCCACATAAATTATTGATCTTTATTGATCTGCACCTTGTCCATTCTTTTCAGATATTGTCCATGGAGGGGTTTCTCCCTCCACGATTTCTTTAACATTTTTTGTGTCTCACATTTCATGTTTAGCAGCATCAGAAGTTCAGTGTCTGTGTTATTCGACGTGTCTTGCCTAGTTTTCTTCGCAATGTTTCTTGCTACACTAACAATGCCTCTGTTTCCCATTCTTCGGTCAGATTTCATGATCTGCCTCATTAGAGGGTCATCTTGATGACTGACTACATACTTTCCCATTCCAACTATTGCATTATGCCAGGGAGGCTTCAATTTGTCTGAGGCCTCTTCCTCCTTCCTTACGTGACACATAAAGTCTATGTATATCAGCTCGAGGGTGGGCGACATGATGCATTGTTAGCAGTTTTCTGGTGTTTCGATCCATGATGCGAATTTCTTGCTCAGTCCAGTCCACTAGTCCGGAACTGTACTCTACTATAGGCACCGCCAGACTACCAATTGCAGATATTTTATTCCTGGAGTTCAGAGCAGACTACAGGACAAGTCTCACTCTTCTGTAATACTCCTTGCGAATTCTCTCTTTCATTGTGTCGTTCGAGATTGTCTCACATTCTTCAATGCCCAGATATTTGTAAGTTTTACCAGGCTCAAGATCTTGAATCACAGCGTGCATATCAACTTCAATGCTGACGTTGTCAGTTTACCTCTTTTTAAATTGATTTTTGCACATTTGTCAAGACCCAACTTCATGCAGATGTCATTGCTAAAGTCATTCACGACAGACAGCATTTGGGAGAGAATCACTTCCTTCTTAGCGAACACTTTCAGATCATCCATGTAAAACAAATGTGATACTGGCCTTTCATCACCATTGAGCTTGTAACCAAAGTCAGCTTGCGACAACTGTCTACATAGTGGGATCAAACTAATGCAAAATAGCAGAGGGGATAGTGAATCTTCTTAAAAAATACCCCTGTTGATCTGAATACTTCTGGTTTCTACTGTTTCCTTTCCGCTCTGTATTAGTAACTTGGTACTACACGACTTCATGCTAGCCTTGCAAAATTCAATAAGTCTAGGATAAAATCGATAGATCTCCAGGGTCTTCAAAATCCAATCGTGTGTTACACTATCAAAGGCTTTTTGGTAGTCAATCCAAGCCATGCTCAAATAACGTTTTCGTTTCTTTACATCATTCAAGATGACTTTATTCAGTAGCAAGATTTCCTTACAGCCATAAGAACCTTTACGACATCCATTTTGTTCAGCTGGCATTAGATGATTCTTCTCTAGATGTCTATACATTGTCATTTTGTCAGTTTTGGCTGAAGTTATAACTTTGTACAGTTCTGGCAGGCAAGTGATTGGCCTGTAGTTCTTCGCCAAAGAGCTGTCTCCCTCTTTGGGTAGCAGATACGTGATGCCGCGTGTGAGCCATTCCGGGAGTTCCTTTGGATTTTCTAAAATTTTATTAATAGCCTTTGCTAGATGCGGATGTAATGCTGTTAGTTTCTTAATCCAATAAATCTGGATCTTATCAATCTCGGGGGATTTCCAGTTTCCCATGTTCTTAATTGCTTGGAAGAGGTTCCTCTTCCGAGAATTCGTTAACATCTTCCACTGTTTCCACAAGTTGTTGTTGTTATTATTATTATTATTATTATTATTATTATTTCTACTCATATACTTTTTACTCATACATATATTTTACCTTCTACTCATACACATATTTTTTTGCTTAAGAGAGCAATTTAGAAAGTATCTTTGAAGATAATTAAAGTTTTTCCTTCAATACGAAAATGAACACGATACTATTTAATCATTCACGATTTGTTCAAAATTATCTATATCCACGACAGAAATATAGTGACGTGATGCTCAAGCAAAACGACGACGCTAAACTCAAAACATTTATCCGAAGTGACTGACTTCTCAAAGGGGTTACGATCCGACGTCACCATCTGACGTGAAAGTTTCCTGGAGCGAATCGACACCCCGGCATTCCCCAACCCCCGCCATAAAAGGCTACTACGCTCAGGCGCTCAAAGCGATCACAACCGCAGCCATCACTCGACCTTTTCCGTTGCGCCTGAAATATCCCTCCTTTGATCAGCAGGAAGGGCCCGCCGCGAAGGGCGCAGGGAGGCTGCGGCGGCGGCTCATTTCATCTCCGCTTTGCTGCACCGGCTTAGGTGGCTCAGGGCATGAGTTGGTCACTGCAGTGCTTCTGACCGGGAGGTCCTAGGGTTCCTCTCCCGACGGTGGCAGGATTATCAACACTAGCTAGGTCGAGTTCAGTTGCTGTCTGGAGGAGAATTCTAGAGGCCGGCTACTCTGACCGGTAGTTTTCTGTGGTTTCTCCGGTCAATACCAGGTGAATGCCGAAGTACTATCCAAACAAACGGGCCATGGACTGCGCGGGATTTTTTTTTCTTTTTCCTTGACTTATCCTCACCCCTTACACACTTACACTACCACAACGGGAGACCAGTCAAGTGCTGTCTCAGCTTGGCCGGTGCCACGCTGATGGGAGAACCCGTTTGGGGGGAAAAAACAGCAAGCCGACGTGAAGCTCGACGCCGGATCCGGCAGAGGGGGAAGATCACCGCCACCTCCCGCGTTAATAACAAACACTACACTTACGGGACTAACAACCACAGAAGTTGACGCGCCCGGATTTAATCAATCCTAATCCCCGGCAAGCGAAGAGCACGTGCCAGACAATGAACGTCACAACAGTCCGTTCACATATTCACTTGCGACTTACTTTGCATTTCCATACAATGATGTTCGCTGGGCGTAACTAGATGACCTTGCACCCTGAGTAAGAACTCGAAAGGTGGGGATAAATGCTTGATTTCAAACGAAAAACATTACATTGCTGTGGATTCAGTTTTAGTACCAGGGTGAATGCGATTGACCGGGTCATGGCTGGAGGGAGTTATTGCTGTCGCAATTTTCTGAAGTCGGGTGAGGAGTTTCCACGGATTCTTTAGCTGATCACTCTAAAAATGCAGTCAGGCACAGTTTGCTGCCCTATTCATCATTTCATTTTGTTACATGAAACTCATGCTCATCTAACACTCTTACATTTTCCACTTAGCTATAGTTTTTCGGTTTTGTATTATACGTAAATACTACTTATAGTAAAAACTATGGGTCCAGATTAGCGTCTCCGTCCAATCCGATACCCAGGGAATACGTCCCGTATGCTCCCCCTTTATACATTACGTCTCTAGTTGTTATATAGTTACATCTCTCTTCTTCGAATAGGGTGCTACAAACCTTACAAGATACATCTACCTAACCCAATGTTGTCATCGTAATTAATTCCCACTATCATCTATTCGAAGGGAGGAAAAGAAATAATTTCTATATACGTAGGTCGTTCCGAAAGTAATGCCTCCTATTTATTTGTATGACAACTACAGTAAATAAAAAAACAAACTTAATACAATGTGTTAGAACAGAGTTTTTTGAACACGAAAGTATTTTTCAATATAGTCCCCCTTTTTTTCTACACATTTTATTAACCGATGAACAAGAGCCTGTATGCCACGCTGGTTAAAGTCTGTACCAGCCGAGTTGACCTGTACGGGGAATTCTTATGGTGTCATTCGATGGGCTATCGTTTCATTTCTGGCTCATAATGGTGACAACATTTCTCGTAATCAGTGATTATTCGATCCAGAAAACCGCCACCTTCAGTTTCGTATTGGATTGAAACCTCAAAACGTTCCTTTCGGTGGTGTTGGTGTTCCTGTGTGAGTGATTGCGGGACACACCTTGCGCACAATTTTCGGTAACTCAATTTACACAGCGTTACCTCTAACGCATTGCAGACAATGTCCAGCGTCATACGCAGTTACCCAGCACCATATACGCACCCCTATTCACGCGGAAGAACTGAAAGAGGCGCTCCATCATTCCGTGGTGTGACAGATGTGCGTGGATGACAGCAACGTGGTTTGTCATTCACGTCTCTGTCACTACCGTTGAAATTCACCACCCATCGTCGCTACACTGTAGTGATATCCACTGTATCCTGCCCGTAAAAGTTCAGCAGGAGACTGGTGATGTCGATGCTTGCAATTTCCTTGGAAGTGAGAAATTCAGTCACATTTCTGCTTTTGACGCGCGTACCGGCTAGACTCCATTTTAGCGTTCTGTAACTATGCTTCTATCAGACAAATAGCAACGAAATTAAACGAACTTTAACGAGAGGGTTCATATTTCACTATAGCACCACTCACATTCGTTTTTGAAATCATATGCCTACGTAAAAAAATGGGAGGCATTACTTTCGGAACGACCCTCGTATATTGTAAATGTATTGCCATCTTTGCCACTCCACGCCCTTCTGACCAAGCCAGCGCGCTCCGCCCGCTCGTCCCCCATCCCTGCCACACTCTGCCCCCACGCTGCCCCTCCCCGTACCGCCACACATGCCACCAAGCCCTCACCAGTGTTCCGCCAATATCTAGAAGCGATGCGTACAGCATTAATGCAAAATTTCATGCCGCGGCGCGACGATTCGAACCGTTTTGGTGAATCACGATTCTTCGAGTACCGACGATGGCAGTATTTTCAACACTAGCTCGGTGGTAGGTCGAATTCTGCCGCTGCCTGAAGGAGAATTCTAGTGACCAGATCTTCTGATCGGTAGCTTTTCGTGATGTCTCCGATGAACGCCAGGCGAATGCCGGAACAGCACCCTAATAAATGAGCTTTGGACCGCACGCGATCTTCCCTTTCCCTTCCTTGACCTTCCCTCACCCCTTAGTTACCCACATTTTCTGTTATAAGCACTACGCTACCACACATGTCAGGAGACGAGTCCGGATAACAAAGCCTTAAAGAACAACGTAGAACAGGGCTGTCCAACTGGCGGCCTGCGATGCCATTTATTGTGGCCCGCGAAAGATTTTTAGTCAAAAGTTAAAGTCCCTTTCATTCATGTAGGGCGAGAATATTCTGCGCCTAGCGCACGTGCCTTGTCGGGGTCAACATCTTCTTAACGTATAATTGATTAACTGTAGATTTAAATTTTTTTTTTTTGTGAATTCAGAAATTCAAAATCATCCCAATGTGGTTCACTGCGTTATACATGGTACGGCCCGGTATCACGCACGGTTCCATCCCCACCCCCACCGCCCATATCAGAGGAGGCGGGCGAAGTGGCGAGATCAACAGTACGGGGAAGTCAGATATGGGTTGTCCGGGTAATAAAAATATAGCCCGCGACCATACGAAGAGTTTTAGTTTTGGCCCGTGAGGTCTTGGAAGTTGGACACCCCTGACGTAGAAGAAGATAGCAAAAAAGAATAATGTACTCAGCCTACATAGTTGTCAGAAGCACCCAGCCGTGGTCCGGGGGGCCGCGGCCGGAGCAGGTTGTCGCGCGGGGTGTGGGGAAGGGGGAGGGAGGAGGGGACGAGGGGACGTGGTTTAAAGGGCCGCGTGGGCCGCGCGTCGCGTGGGCGCGCGGGGAAGGAGAGGCCGGTCCGCCCGCGCGCCGGTGGGCGGCGCTCGAGGCCGCGGCCGCGCGCTTAAAGAGATCGCGCTCGCGCACGCGCACAGACGCCCGCGGACCGGCGCAGGGCGCAGCTGATGGCGCTGCAAGGCCTCTGACCGGGAGGTCCCTTAGATTCCACTCCTTAGGGAGGCATTATAGCGGCCGGCTGCTACGATCGTACTTTTCTGTGGATTTTGCGTGCCCGTGGGCGGGGCACGGCACTCGAGGTTGCAGCCGGCCACGTAAAAAGATCGCGCATGCGCCCGCGCCCAGACGGACTGGCTCAGGACATCAGCTGAGGTCGCTGCAGGGTCTCTGACAGGGATGTCCCGGGGTTCCACTCACGACGGTGGCAGCATCTTCCACACTGGCTACATGGCTAGGTCGAATTCACTCGTCTGGAGGAGACTTCTAGCGGCCGGTTGCTACGATCGGTACTTTTTTGTGGATTATCGTCACCAACTAAATAACTAGGTCGAATTCAACTGCTACCTAGAGGAGAATTCTAGCGGTCGCGCTTGTTTCCTGTGATTTCTCCGATCAACACCAGACAAATGCTGGAGCAGTACCCTAACAATCGGACCTCGGATCGCGCGCGATCTTTCCTTTCCCTTTCTTGTCCTTTCCTCATCGCTTACTTACACACACATTCCCTTACAAGCACTGCACTACTACGTATGCCGGGAGACGAGTCGGTATAACAAAGCATTCAAGGACAACGTAGAAGAATATTGCGAAAAAGTGCAATGTATTCTGCCCACACGCTTGTCAGCAGCAGCCAGTCGTGGTCCGGGAGGCCGTAGCCAGTGCAGGTGAGCGGGGCGGGGAGGGGCGTTGTTTAAAGGCCCGCGTGGGCCGAGCGTCGCGTGGGCGCGGTTGCAAGGCCCGGTCCGCCCGCGTGCCCTTGGGCGGCGTACGGCACTCGAGGTTGCAGCCGGCCACGTAAAAAGATCGCGCATGCGCCCGCGCCCAGACGGACTGGCTCAGGACATCAGCTGAGGTCGCTGCAGGGTCTCTGACAGGGAGGCTATACTTGGGGTTTTCGTTCTTGACGCACCAAGGTCACGGACGAAAAATGGAGAGGGAAAGCTTTCTCCAATAGGGAGCTTCCACGTCACTACTCTGTTGTGGCGTGGAAGCTCTTTATTGAAGAAAGCCTTCCCTCTCCATTTTTCGTCTGTGACCTTGGTGCGACAAGAACGAAAAACCCAAGTATAATCGGTAGTTTTCCCTGGTTTCTCCGACACACCAGGCGAATGTCGAAGCAGTACCCTAGCGAACTGGCCACAATCCATGCATTATCTTGCATGCATTCATGCATGATGCAACTGGCCATGATCCTTCTTTCCTTGCCTTATTTTCACACCTTGCTTACACATACTTACACTTACATGCACAACTCTACCAAACATATTGAGAGACCAGTCGAAAGCTTTGAGCATGCCCTGGCTGGGGCGGTTCCCCGCTGGTGGGATAAACTTGCTTAGAGAAAACCCTTCCAGATGACGTGTAGGTAAGCGCCAGATCTCGTCATTCAAGGAGGAAGATCAGCGCTCTCTCCAGTGATAAAAAGCATGCACTACACTTACGGGGCTAACGACTTTAGCGGTTGGCGCGCCCCGAAAATATTAAAATCAAATTAATCAAGGAACTCCCGTTCCTCTGCAGGGAGGCACCTCCTCCTGGCGCACCGTGATTGGGAGGGAAGGGTGCACCGTGATTGGGAGGAGGGAGACCCCGGAGCGGCGCCAACTCCAACTTTGATGTTACGAAATGAAAATAGAACTTGGTATGCGTGAGGGAACGAACAATGGAGTAATGTAAGGGGTTATTATGGAGGCACGTTTGTTTTGGAGGGCGACCGATGGGAATACCGGTTAGATAGATAGATATTTATTATTTCCGCAGATAGGTTTATGCAACCTGGTGGCAGAACACTAAAATTTACATATTATAATTAGGAATTGAATAAAATGCAACTTCAAATTATTTTAAGATAATAATAATATTAATAATAATAATAATGTGATAACAATGATGACAATAAAAGCATTAATAACAAAAACCGCATTAGTTCTACATTTTATGGCGGTCCTGTACAGATATTTTACACTAATAAATACACGACGTTTTATTACACTGAAGTCCACTCTACTTCACTTCACTTCATTTCACTACACAACACTTGCACTTCACTTCTCTTTTTACTTCTACATTGCACTACACTTCACACCACGTCACCACACTTAAATACGAATACTACTTAAAGTATAATTATATATTTAATAAAGTAATACATTTAATAATTATTACAATACTAATAACAGTAATTAATAATAATAATAATAAAATAACTTTTAATAAACCTAACTTACTAAGTTGCTGCCGCCCAGACCACTGGCAGCCCCGGAGCGGCGCCAACTCGAACTTGGATGTTACGAAATGAAAATAGAACTTGGTACGCGTGTGTCAACTCGTGAGGGAACGCACAATGGAGTAATGTAAGGCGGAGTACGGAGTATGTTATTATGGAGGCACGTTTGTTTTGGGGGACAATGGCTACTGTTCGCAAGAGATGGCCGCATGACGATAATGTCAAGATATTTAAAGTAAAACTCTTGTTAATGTACCCAATAAGTAGAGTCTTCAAGTGATCAGAAGATTGGTGAAACCTTGGGGAAGGTGTTAGTTATCGACGATTTAAGAATATAGAACATAATATTCGCAGAAGAGGAACAGGTAACATTTTGACGATTCTGAACTTACGAACAATATACTTTTTTATTATTTTTTTTAACATTGGATGAGCGGATCTTTTTGAAGCGGAAGTAATTTCAACCCCGTGTTTGATTCACGGTGCACGGTTCATATGACCCATATGTAACTCGATCGAAAACTAATGCATAATCTTTACAGATCATAATTTTATTGCAATTATGTGTGTGGGGGGGGGTTGGAGGGTATGTTCCCTTCCTAATCCTCTCCAGAATACATTACTGACTACACGGTACTACTATTAACATTGTTTACTACGATATTTTGTATTTCGAATAAAACTTAGTACGGTGAAGCCCAGTGTACAATAACTTTTACACGATAGAACTCCAAATCCGTTTTAGAGTTTGAATGGTGAGGTTTCATGCTCGGAACATACTTGTGCAGAGTAATTTTAAACACTATAATGAATCGTATTCTTATGTACATATTTTCCTTTATAACAATTAAACATCGCGCAGATCATTTTCGTTGCGAGGAGAGACTAATTCGAATTTCCAATGCACCAATTGATACTAAATACACACAAACAGAAAACGTAATAGTTTTTCGTAGATTATGATCAGAGAAGCAACCTGCGTAATCATGTGGTCATGTATGTACCGTAGCGTTTTCCTTGTGCTCATGCGGGCGACCGCAAAGCTACAAAATGACTGGGAAAAGTAATTCCTTGTGCTCAGCTAAATGTAATCTAAACCGTAGAAAACAATAATTTCCACGCACGGAACTACTACGAATATAATTTGTTAAGATAATAGAAATAAATCATAAATTTGCTTAATACAAAACTACCGAATCACTAAGTTTACTTAATCAGAAAATAATGAGAAGTTCCCGTAATTTCCTGTGGAAATGGGAGAGATTTCTGAATATTGCAAAAAGAAATTCATAACATTTTAATATTCCATAAAGAGCCTCACGTCTAATTTCTTTAAAGCATAATAAAGCCTATCAATGAAATCCCTTTTCAGAAGGAAAACTAATGTAATTCCTTAAAATGTACATTGTTCTATTTTCTATTTCATGAACAATGGATAAATCTATTAAATATAAGTTGTTCAATAGGATTTCACTATGTGAGATTCTAATTCACCTTTCTTGTAAATATAATGCACGTGTACACGACAAAGCACTTTGATCTCATTCATTACCCTTCTTTATGGTATATCATCTGTGAATTCTGCTGACTCACTGACTTTTCTTGCATTTCACAACCTGCCTTCATTGTCGTATTCTTATTCACTCGTCCATCATTGGATGCTCAATTCTCTAAACGTTGCACCGTTCCACAACACCATTCGCTACGAGGAAACTTGACAGATAATTAATTTCCTCTACCACATAATAGAACTTTTCCAGCTTTCATTGTATGGAAATTACTTTACTTACTTCACTTTATTGTAGACAGTGTCTATTGTGGTCATTAAAAAGGACAGTAATATTAATTTTAACTCTGTATTTGCCCATGGTATCCCTTGGCCCCATCTCGGGGCTTGTACCATTGCTCTGGATCACTCCAGTTCCTCCATTCCGTTCTCACGGAACCGAACTCACAAGCAAACTTGACTTCAAACGAACCAAACTCACAAGCAATCACTTTCAGTTAGCAGGACCGTCTCACTTTTCGCAAATGACACAAACATCAGATTGGCCCATGCGGTATGCTCAGCCGTTGAAAAGTTCCTACAGAGGGGAAAAAAGAGCTCGGTAACTTCACGGGAGTACTGCTAAATAGGCAAAACAATGAGTTGTTATTTCATTAGAATTATTAAAACCATATATTTTTGGCTGAAATATAAATTAATACCCGTACTAGATAAGCGACTCCAGATGTGACTCTTCTGAGCAATGTGGCAAATTGTCAATGCGTCTCGTCGCAAGATGATATTGAAATATCTATTTCCATGGCTGTTCTACTTCTTTCTCTCTGCATCCAAAATCACTAGAGATGATTCCTCAATAGAGGTTAATCTACGATAAGACAAATGCTTTTAAATTTTGTGAGCATGATTAGGTCTAAAACCGAATCGGGTGTTGGGAATTGCATTGATTTTCGTTAAGCATACTTGGAGTTTTTTAAAACAAGTTTTTCAAAACGTTTTGCTGTAGAAGGGAAAAGACTAATAGGTCTGTAATTACTTGGAGTTTTTGGGTTTTTTCCTGGTTTGCAGAATGGAAGTATAACAGCCCGTTTCCATGACGACGAGGTAGTACCCTACTCTTAACGATAATGTTTAGAAACATTATTGTTTGTGTAGAAACATTGATGTTTTGATTGGCGATGTCGCATCCCTATTATCTAGAGCAGGGTTGTCCAATTAGCGATCTGCGGTGCCATTTATTGTGGCCCGCGAAAGGTAATAATTAGTCAAAAGTGAAAGTCCCTTTCATCCATGTTGGGCGAGAATATTGTGCACCTAACGCATACCTCCTGCCAGGGTCAACAACTCCTTAAGGTAAAAATAGCTTAAGTTTAGATTTAAGGATTTTTTCTAGTAAATTCATAAATTCAAAATCATCCCAATCTGTTTTATTGCGTTATAAATGGGACGGCCTGACATCATGCACGGTTCCACCCTCCCCCTCCGTTCAGAGCAGGCGGGCAAACAGCCGAGAGCAACAAAACGGGGGAAATCAGGTAAGTGGTTCGCCCAAATAATGAAAATATCACCCGCAACCATATTACAATTTTTAGTTGTGGCCCTGAGGTCTTTCAAGTTGGACACTCCTATTCCAGAGCCTCAGTACTGCCGATGTATGGTCCATTGCTGCCTGCTATAAAAGAAGTAGGAATTACTCCAACACTAAGAAGGGACCAGTTTGAGTGATCGCAAAACAAATTGAAGTCATGGCGGGCGATAGCATTGCAAGAGGTAGGGTCGAAGCCACTTACAAATGAGCCAACTGCAAATGAACACATTTGCGGATGGACATAATTTGCAGTTTGTTGCCAGCGGTGACCAAGTTCGGTCCGATTAAAATAAGTTGGTGATTGACAGTTGCGAATGGAAGGGAGCGACGTTGACAGTTTGCGCACCACTGAGCACGTGCTCCCGGGACACGAAAGTAAACACTTGAAATAAATACTTATTAAATTAACCAAATTATACTCTCATTTTGTATGAAGCTACAGCTTCAGAAGCACAACTGTCAATCGCCAACTTATTTGAATCGGACCATAGTGACTGGTCCCTTCTTATAGCAATTTCTCTAGGGCTGTCTGCGAGCACCACACGCGTCCCGTTCCCGCCCCCCCCCCCGCGCTGCGTTTCCTCGGCGACGGCGCGGCGGCGCGTGGGAGGCGGTGAAATCGCGCGTGCGGCGGAAGCGGGCCGGCGGACGCCCCACGCACCCGCAGGGCGATCAGTCATCAGACGTAGTGAAGTTCTAAATGTTGCCACAAAATGTGCTTTCTTTCTTTCTTTCTTTTCTTTCTTTTTCTTTCTTTCTTTTTCATTTCTTTCTTTTTTCTTTTCTTTCTTTTTCTTTTCTTTCTTTTTTCTTTTCTTTCTTTTTCTTTTCTTTCTTTTTCTTTTCTTTCTTTTTCTTTTCTTTCTTTTTCTTTTCTTTCTTTTTCTTTTCTTTCTTTTTCTTTTCTTTCTTTTTCATTTCTTTCTTTTTTCTTTTCTTTCTTTTTCTTTTCTTTCTTTTCATTTCTTTTCTTTTTTTGTTACAAAATTGCTTTTGGAGAACGCAACCTCACTGTGGTAGTTTACCCATTGTTAAAATTAAACTATAAAAAGAGTCATCCGAAAGGAGTGAACTCTGTTTCCTTCTAGTGCATTTGCTTACTGTGTACTTTTTCCACTTGAATATTAAAATCTTTATCAGATTTTCTTCAAAAGATATACAATATTATAAAGGTAAGTTCGAAACTCATCTTAATTGCATATAGTAGGTGTGAATGTACAAGAGGTATGAAATTCTTTGAAAAAGTCGCAAATTGAGAACATGTACTTAAATTACTTATGTTCATGCTAAAACTGCATTAAAACTGCATTATCAAATAAAAAACATTGAATCATTATTATAGGAAAGTGTGCTTTATTGCATAGGTGATATAAAACTCCACAAAAAGCAAGATGTAAGTAAAGTTATATAGATTTCTTTTAGTATAATTTCTTTATTTTAGATACAATGAAGTAGTCTGGCGTTGGGAAGGCGAGGCAAAGCCGAGTAGGCTGAGATGCACTAAAAACATTGAAGAGTACAAACTCGACGGGAATAGATAGAATTTCTATGTAATACATTGTGAAAGTGAATGCTACACCAGCGCAGGTTACTTCAGTTTTCTATTAACAGATTAAAATATCTCCTCAATAAAAATTGCAATTTTGACTATACCTACTTTGTTTTTTTCGCCTAATTAAAAGAATAAACTGCAGATATAGTTATTAATCTGAAGCTACGGAAAACCAGGGCAACATCTGGATACCGCAGCTATCTAATGCATAATTGTAAATTGATAAATAGGGGGTGAAATTTGATGACCTAAAACATCGCCAAAAACAATCAATAAAATGCTCTTAAAATGTTTTTAAAATCCTCTAAAAGCAAAGAAAAATGACGTAAAAAATGTGATCAAAACCAGTTCGGATGAACAACTCATGCTGTTGGATACGTTACTGATGTAATCGAGGCATCTTCTATTCGTTCAAGTAAACTCAGCTTTCAAACTTTTATTTCGGACAGTTCCTTACCAGAAAATTTCTATTTTTAGTTATCCTGAAATCGGCTGAACCGCCAATGGCGCTGACAGGCGTCAGAGGAACCTTGGATTACACTCTCACAATGCCTGAGATTACAACTTCTGCGCTAAGAAATCAAATAGCCTATCAGGTATAAGAGCTCAGGAATTGTGTAGAGAATATCTTTTGCATCTCGTAAATATTATTTGAAGCAAGAACTATTAAAATGATATTAAAGTCGATGAAATCAGAATAAAAATGCATGACGGGAAAAGGTAAAAAACTGACTTATTAGTCGAAATCGACGAAAAAATGCAAAAAATTTCTAATAAAATGGGTCATTTCATTTTGTCAACACAAAATTTATTTCTAAACTCACCGGCAGTTTTCTAAAGTGAAAAGAAAATGGCATTTCATTAAAATCCGCCTCCTACAGATAAATAAATGTCCAAACATTTCCGCGTTTCTTAATTTCTAGGCAGTATGAATTGAGTTAAAAATTACTTTGGAGAATGATTTTTATTTCCAACTATTTAATTTCACATATATTAGTATGAAATATTTATAAAAAATAAATCATATATGGTAAATCATAATGATCGCAAATAGATATATATACAAGGATATGATGAAATGCATTCATCTCTAAAACCTTTGAAACAAAATTATTTTCCATAACTTGCCACACAATAAACAATCAAAACATATTATAAGTGTACACGCAGGAGATTTTATCACTGAAAAATTTTTACCAGCATACAATTCTTCTTTTTCTTTTAATTCTACTTCTACAGTTGTGTTTGTTGTATAACTTGGAGATACTTTGCAGTGAAATAAATGTGTCGTCCTCTTTGAGGTTTCACTCGTTATAATTTTTGATTCACAACAAAGATACGATACTCCTGAAATTGATAAAATGGGTCGAATTTTGTAGCACCTCGGATCGAGGTTAATATTGTATGCCAATTCGAGAGTATTTGTTCGAATTAATCTAATCGAATACATTTGATTGTAATTTGAATCGATTGCTAGCGATAAGAAGTGCTAAAACTGCTTGAGATGATGTTCCTAGAATAGAATTATTTCTCTTGATTCGATTTCGTAACAAGCTTTTAAATCACCACGATATTTTAAAATCTCCAAAAATTTGGTAAGTAACGGACGAATGAGCATTTTTATACTCTAGCGCTGAAATATGCACATTCGATCTCAAAAATGTGGTTCCTGTAGTATCAAAAATTTATGAAATGTGTGTACAATTAAGTTTTAGTGTCTCGTCATAAGAGTAAAATTGGTTTTTGCCTAAAAATCCAATGTCTATTTATAGTAAAGCTATATTTATGTTACTTCAAGACCATGGTAGGTTCGCAATAGATATATTTTTGCAAGCTCATTCGTCATGAAGGTGGCTCCACGCATTCGGCATTCGCTAGCAGCGAGCTACTGCTCGCCCGATCTCGAGCAGCTGATGTGTTCGGCGAATGTTTGCTCCCTTTGATGTGTCCAAAAGACCGACACGCTATGGGTAGGGCGAGCGCCGAATGTTCGTCACACGGCAAATACAAGCGACCCATCCCCAATACTGGGGATACGGCGAGCGGTTGCTCGCTGTTCGCCGAATAGCGAATGTGTGGAGCCGCCTTAAAATAGCTTTTCAACTCAGATAGGTACTTTCCTTGAGTTTACTCTTATCTTATTCGGATTGTAACGTGACAGAGTTTGCATTGGGTAGTAAATAAAACGAGTACGCGAGTACGAGATGAGAAAAAATCTTCCACTAAAGCCTTGTGGAAGGGGGGAGGGGGAAGACGAAGAGGATGTTGGTTTAGGTATTAGGTAGCAGGTGGCAGACGGAGGCTCAGGATGTACAAAACTCTTGGAAGGACACCGTTTTTTCACAGATTCAACCATACATGATGAGAAGTACTGTAGCTAAACAAATCAGCAGATTCAGGATTATGAACCACACACACACACACACACACACACACACACACACACACAAAGGAATTTAGAATTCATCTGGAGCAATATCCCTCCCCAAAGAATTTCGCAGGAAAACAAGTAAAGTAATGTAGTTTTCATTGCGTTTACACCCTCGTTAACACGAATTCCAAGGGACCAAAATATTTGGTGTTCGAGTTCTAAGAATTAATTAATTCTAAGTTTTATCCGAATCTGTGTGTGTGTGTGTGTGTGTGTGTGTGTGTGTGTGTGTGCGCGCGCGTGTGTTTGTGTGTGTGTGTGTGTGTGAGCGCGATAAAGAGGATTTTGTTTATTATTCTATTAAACTGCAATTCGACAAAATTGCATCTTTCTTCCCATAATATTTGAAAATCGCGAACTATTTTTTCTTTGCTTAAAATCAAGAATATTAGAAGAGTCATATAGATACTTCTCTTCCACAATATTTAATGAAACATTTTCCATTGTTTGGAGTGCATTGTACTAAATTACAAACATTTGAATCTCTTACAGAGTTGTGAATACTGTCAGCGTAGAGAAAGCATAGTCTGTCATCCTTTGTGTTGTGACAAAGGAAATGCAAAATATTTCGCTGAAATATGATGAAAAACCACTCATGCAAATCAACAAGACAAGGTACCATTAGACAACATTAAGAAAGAATCCATTATAGTAGCTCTTTTAGAAAAATGATGTGTGTATGTAATGAGGACGAGCGCTGAGCCTTCGAAAACCGAACTGAGTTCGGTTGAACCATCCTCGAACCACCAGTGGAGGCTGGAGGATGGCGGGGGGGGGGGGGAAAGCGAGGGCGGGCAGGAGAAAGGCGGCGGTGTGGGACGCGCCCTCTTCTTCACGCACGCCGCCCGCGCGCTCTCCCGCCTCCGCGCCCGCCCAGCCCGTCCCCCTCCCTGCCCCCGCCCCCGCCCCGCCCCGCCCTCCATCCGCCCACCGGGTGCTCCGGCTTCCTGCGGAGGCCCCGCAACCTCCTTTCGCTGCAGCGGCCATTCATCCGGCCCCCACAGCAGCAGCGGACGCGAAGGCCGCCCGTGCTCTCCGCTGCTGCTCGAGCTGCTTGTGCTCTCCTGTGCGCTCCGAACGAAAAGGAAATACGAAACATTTCGTCAAGGAGAAGTCGAAGAATTATATTTCTTTGTCCAGTCTTTTTAAGACAGTCATATATACTGTTTTGATGATTAAAAGATTTAAAAAAGGCCATCTATTCTAAATCTGGAATTTTATTTCTCTCAACGTTTCCAGGAGCACTTCTCCTCTTCTTCAGGAGTCTGACTAAATACAGAAATACTTATAAGTTTATTTAAAATTGAGGTAATAGTACAATTTGCTGTAAATTTAATAATTGTGTACCAGGTACAAATTAACCCACCTTACCTATTGATTCTGAAATTCATTGGCAATTTTTAATAACTAACTACATCTTGTAAAAAGACTAACTACGTACATCTTGTCCTCGAAACGTCGAGAGAAATAAAATTCCAAATTTAGAATAGATGGCCTTTTATTAACATTTTGATAATCAAAAAATATATGAGGCTTAAAAAACTGGACCAAGAAATATAATTAAAATCCAGAGACATCCAGAAGATATTAGAAGTCGAAGAATGTTGGAAGAATCTGATATTACAATAATGTTAGCAAAGGTTAAGCTAATGCTCAAATTTTTTTTTTGTATCGTTTACAGCATTATAAACGACCTTTTCTGTTGTAAGTAATCTTTCATAATTTGGCATTTTGCGGCATAAATGATGACGTATTAGCATTTACTGCGCGAATGATTGCGTCATCACGCGTTCAACCAACACCAGCGAGATAATCGTGTGGAGGTAAACGATACAGCCGACTACCTTTTTTACTCGCACAGATGTCAAATCCCCGAGACGTCACAAGAAATTTGTTTCCCGAAATTAAGTTTGATTCTCTTAAAAATTAATAATGCTGTAATAAAAAAAACAAAGAAACGTATCCGACCCGTTGTTTTATTGCATTCGTACAATTTGAAAATTCGAACTTATAAACTCGCTCGCACAAATTTGAAAACATGTACTCATGCAATAAACCTTAACATTATAAACTAATTGCATAAACTTCTATGAAATAATGTACTATTTAACACTTCGTTAGGCGCGTATGGGTCTATAAGTATACCCATAGCAGTGTAAGAACTCAAAATCTCCCTGTGTTGAAGGAGTAAATTTACAAAATCTAGTGACATCCTGTGTTGAACGATTTTGCATCCGTTGGCAATGTTACCACCAGATAAGCTGGAGGACGATAGATCACGTGGCCTGTTTTCTGGCGCGCGACGCGTGGGAATGCCAGTCCCCGCATGCCTAATGGCGTCGCGTCTTATGCAGTTCCCAGAAACACTCGGACCGTTGCTTTGTGTACTCTTCTCGCGAGCTCCGTCAAGCTGGAACAGCCATGTCAGCTCACCGGAATGAAACATGTCTAATGATTTATTGCTAATTAATTGCCACATTTTCGAATTAATTGCCACGTATCTTCAGGGCGAAAACGGGTGTGAGCTGGCTTGACGCGACGCCAGCACACACATCAGTGAAATTCGGGTCGCAGGTCCATGGAAACACTCAGATAATTTATTTCTAATTAATTGCCAATTAATTGCCACATTTTCGAATTAATTGCCACGTATCTTAGCGAAAACGGATGTGAGCTGGCTTGACGCGACGCCAGCACACACATCAGTGAAATTTGGGTCGCAGGTCCACGGAAACACTCAGATAATTTATTGTTAATTATTTCCAATTAGTTGCCAATTAATTGCCACATTTTCGAATTAATTGCCACGTATCTTCAGGGCGAAAAACGGGTGTGAGCTGGCTTGACGCGACGCCAGCACACACATCAGTGAAATTCGGGTCGCAGGTCCATGGAAACACTCAGATAATTTATTTCTAATTAATTGCCAATTAATTGCCACATTTTCGAATTAATTGCCACGTATCTTCAGAGCGAAAACGGGTGTGAGCTGGCTTGACGCGACGGCAGCACACACATCAGTGAAATTTGGGTCGCTGGTCCACGGAAACACGCAGATAATTTATTGCTAATTAATTGCCAATTAATTGCCAATTAATTGCCAGATTTTCGAATTAATTGCGACGTATCTTCAGGGCGAAAACGGGTGTGAGCTGGCTTGACGCGAATGTTTCAGTTTTTAACCATTTTTTCTCATAAACGGCAACTGCCATTAATTTGTGTTTGTTATAAACAATACTATATAATGTGTATTAATCATGTTCTTGGTTTGGTTCGAGTGTGCTCGTTGGTTCTCTCTACAAACGTATTTGAAATTCTGGTATGGTTGAATATGTTTCAGTTTTTAACAATTATTTTTCCGTAAATGGCAACGGCAAATAATTTGTATTTGTTATAAACAATTCTATATAATGTGTATTAATTATGTTCTTGGCTTGGTTCGAGTGTGCTCGTTGGTTCTCTCTACAAACATATTGAATTTCTGGTATGGTTGAATATGTTTCAGTTTTAACAATTATTTTTCCTTAAACGGCCACGGCATTTAATTTGTGTTTTGTGTACCCGTTTGTTCCACAATTACTTTTATTTGTACCAAAGCTACTTAAAAGATACAGCGCTTTCGGTCGTGGAACCAACTTCACGCTTGCACCGCCACCATCCTAAAAAAATTGGAAACCTAGCAGATCGTTTGTACCACGTTTGTACCGGATTGTTCCACCACAATTTTGCTTGGTACGTGAAAATTGGTGAAGATACAGCCTTTTATTGTTCCGTGCGAGGCTTACGCCAACAATAACTCCTAACGTATAACCTTGACACTAAATGAATGTGAAACCATTCATAACAGATTGTACCTGGGTTGTAGCGGATTGTTCCACCGAAATATGCGTTTGTTCCAGAACATTAGTGATCATAGAGCGATTTTATAATCGCGGAGAGGAGGCCCACACCAACAATACAACATAGGGCGTCACCGTCACCGTAAAAATTTGTTCAACCATTCTTAATCGATTGTACCTGGAACGTACGGGATTGTTTCACCGAAATATGCGTTTGTTCCAGAGAATATAGTTAACATACAGCAATTTTTATGTCGGAGCGGAGACGCACATCAACACTAACATCTAGCGTATAAGTTTGACAGTACATAAATGTGGGATCATTCTTAAGTGATTGTACCGGATTGTTCTAGCGAATCCACTTGCGGAAATGAAAGCCAACGTCAGATTAGATGTAATTTTGTTTAAGGTATTCAGTTGATTATTACGTAACATTACTGCATGTTGGAATCTGAAATTTAATTCTGAAATAAGAGTCTATTCGAATGTATTCGAGACGGCTTTCATTCACAAAGCTTTGGTGGTACCTGCTCTAGACGAAAATAGCAAAGATCCTCCTGGAGATTAACTCGCGGTCGGATGCTTTGGGAATACCCACAAGAATAATGTTACCGCCAGAACACAGCCCACAGCTCGTGGGAGAGGGTGAGCCCGCCTCCTCATGTTTGTGAATTTTCCTGGAAGCTCTTAATATACTATTTACAGTTGACCATCTCTTGCTACCAGCCAATTGTTATGATTGGGGGTGAATTTTCATGACCTAAAATGTCGCCAAAATGTTCAATAATATGCTTCTAAAATGTTTTAAAAATGCCCTAAATGCAAAGAAAATGGCGTAAAAAATGTTATAAAAAACAGTTCGGATGAACAGCTCATGCTTTTACATTACTGATGTAATCGAGACTTATTCTATTCGTTCAAGTGAGCCCAACTTTCAATGATGTTTCGGTTTCGACTGTTCTTTTCCAGAAAACCTCTGTGTTTAGTTATTTCGGATAAAATTGATGAAATCAGCAAAAATGCATTTGGCTTGTGCGGCATCACCCGCCACTACAATTAAACCAGTGCCACCAAAATACCAGATTGATGTAGATGGCGTTGATTGAGCCCCAGTGTAGTTTATGAAAAATAGCAAACCGCAAAATGCGAATCGCTACCAACAATACCAAATTAGCACAGCAAAATCCAACATTATTATCTTGAATATTGGCGGAATCTACGGAAGCATAATGACGGTGTCGTTCCGTACAATACCGAAGTAAGTGACATTTTTCAAAAGTAGTTACTTTGACTGTCCAGCACTGTAACCCGTGGTTATTTGCAATCTACGGCACAATCATTTTCTTCTATAAGGATGGCACTCAAATTGTCGACTAACGAGAAATAAGAAATGAAATTCGCACGTGTAATGAATTTGTGAGATTCGAAGAATTTCATGGCTATTTTTAAGTAAATTTGTAAATATCCTTAAAATTGAATTTAAAGAATAATAATAATAGAAGAAAACCAGAACTGTAAGTGGTAAGATATAAGTGGTTAGTTCGCAACGCTGACAAAACATCTAAACTGAAGTAAGAGAACTCTGATCCGAGGAAAAAAAGAAAAGTTAAATAACCGAAGATAGTTGAAAGCGTCGGCAACGCCACATTCAGGTGGTATAAAGTATTTAAAATGTGAACATGACTGCCAAAATATTTATCTATTGTATTAATCAATATGTCCTAAAATTATTGCTTACATTTCCGTACAGTTTGAAAATGTTAAGGAACACCATGTTAGTATTCGCTGATTTTATCATATCATCAAATTGTTCAACATCTTTTAGTCATCAACGTACTGTACACTGTTTACCAGAAACAGCATGTAAACTACAAGTTGTTATAATCTTTCGATATCAGACATTATTAATCAAAGAAGAAATGTATATAACAGTCATGTTATTAATAACTTAAGGAACATTACGTATTAATACATACGTGCTTCTCCACTTTCAAAGTGCGATAACGTAAGCTATTTACCTATATAAGAGACCATATACCTATATATTTTCATATACCTATTTAACCTTTTAAAGACTAATGGGAAAGAGGTTTCCCAGAGCATTTCAACCCAGCGGTACCAATGGGATATTTTTCGCTTGACCTCCAGAGGCGTGCGACGGCTCTTATCTATCGCTTGCTGACGGGTGACAAGCATCGGCGCGGCGATTCTCACGTTCGGCGCTCCGGCCTACGCCGTCCGGCAGGGACGTGTTGACGGAGTACGGTCTTCCGAGGCGCGAAAGGGAGCGTGGGCTGCTCTGCTTCTACAGTGCGCCGCAGCTTGAGAAACATAGGAGAATGTTGATCGCCATTCAACATTCACCTGGAGACGCCGCTCTAACGACAATAAATTATAATAAGTTCACATACCACAGTAAGAACAGAAGAGATGATTTCTGTTTGCAATTTATAACGGAATTTGGGTTTCGTGGGGCATGTACATATAACTTTCACAAATTTGTTCCATAATATATTCTTTTAACTTCGTATGTAATAATTCACTTGTATTAGAAAGATATTTTTTCTACAGTAGCAGATAACAATAGGGTGAAATCAAGTTTATATCAGTGCAATAAATATATCGTTTTCATATTTTGTTATCTATTGTATTGTATTATTTGCAATGTCTTAATATTTTATTGTATTGGCATAAACCAAAGACGTGGCTCCATATAAATATCTCTTCAGCTTATCAAAGCTTTTCTTTTGTTAGGGCGCCTTCTTCTTTAGGGTTCTTCGCTCTTCTTCTTCTTACATGATTAATACACATTATATAGTATTTGTTTATAACAAACACAAATTATTTGCCGTTGCCGTTTACGGAAAAAAAATTGTTAAAACTGAAACATATTCAACCATACGAGGAATTCAAATACGTTTGTAGAGAGAACCAACGAGCACACTCGAACCAAACCAAGAACATGATTAATACACATTATATAGTATTTGTTTATAACAAACACAAATTAATTGCAGTTGCCGTTTATGAGAAAAAATGGTTAAAAACTGAAACATTCGCGTCAAGCCAGCTCACACCTGTTTTCGCCCTGAAGATACGTGGCAATTAATTCGAAAATCTGGCAATTAATTGGCAATTAATTGGCAATTAATTGGCAATTAATTAGCAATAAATTATCTGCGTGTTTCCGTGGACCAGCGACCCAAATTTCACTGATGTGTGTGCTCCCGTCGCGTCAAGCCAGCTCACACCCGTTTTCGCCCTGATGATACGTGGCAATTAATTCGAAAATGTGGCAATTAATTGGCAATTAATTAGCAATAAATTATCTGAGTGTTTCCGTGGACCTGCGACCCGAATTTCACTGATGTGTGTGCTGGCGTCGCGTCAAGCCAGCTCACACCCTTTTTTCGCCCTGAAGATACGTGGCAATTAATTCGAAAATGTGGCAATTAATTGGCAATTAATTAGCAATAAATTATCTCTGTGTTTCCGTGGACCTGCGACCCGAATTTCACTGATGTGTGTGCTGGCGTCGTGACAAGCCAGCTCACACCCGTTTTCGCCCTGAAGGTACGTGACAATTAATTCGAAAATGTGGCAATTAATTGGCAATTAATTAGCAATAAATCATTAGACATGTTTCATTCCGGTGAGCTGACATGGCTGTTCCAGCTTGACGGAGCTCTTCTCGCGCCTTGGCTTACATGCGTGCTTTCTGTGTCTGCAGTTGTTAGATTAGTATAATATATTCCCCTTATTATACTATCTCAATATAAGTATCGTTTTTATCTGCAAATTGCAGATGATGTAGGAAAGATATAACTTTTTTAGAAGACGTTATTTTGATGAAAATTCGGATTGTAAATTGGAAGATAATGTTCAAGGTTAGTCTTTGAATTTAGTGGATTATGAAGTAGCCAAAGAGGATTGAAAGCAATATCATAATAACATTTTGGAAGACACTTATTTTTCACGTAACAAGAAAAATATATAAGGCCGATAGTCTCATCTTCAAAATATTGTTGCAGCAAATGGGAGAGAATATTTTCTTCAGGAAATGGCGAACAATACTCGTGTCGACGAGAAATACAACATGAACCTGGATCGAAGTTAGTTATTTCAGCAGTTGAAAGGTCCACTGTCTTCCAGGGGAAATTCAATAAATGCTGACTAAAGAGAAAAACAAGAAAATTAAAGTACAATTCCTTCGGAACCGCAAAGTACAGAAGAAATAGGCACCGGCCTTCGTGCAAGGAAACCAGGAAATTGTCGGACAAAATGTGTTTGTAAACAATGTGATTCTTATTTCGGACAAAATGTGTTTGTAAACAATGTGATGTTTACGCAAATAATGGAAGATTGTTTGTAAACTGTCCTAATGTAAACAACTCTACTACTGATAATGAATGAGGCAGTAACATCATTATATGTGGAAGTTAGAAAAAGCATAATGTACAATAGTTAATTATTATTACCTAAATTCTAATGTTAGAAAGAAAAGAACATTTTAACTAAGCTTATAAGAATTTCTGTTTTATAATTACACACCTGAAGAAGAGGAAAAGTGCTCCTCGAAACGTCGAGAGATAGTAATGAATGATCCAAAATACATGAAAAAAACACAATTTAATAAACTTCAAAATTTTAAGTATGGCTTTACATTAACCTTTTAGTTTTCAATCGTGTAGTATTTGTGTGTCTAAAATAGAACTGGACAAAGAAGTCTGGTTAGAATGAAAGCCTAAAAAATAAATAAATATGTTTATAGAAGAAATTTTGTTATTAGTTTCACTTGAATTGGGTATGATGGTATTTAACTAAATCACCGTTTATTATACTGTACCATGATTGATCCTTGAATATTCTAGGTGCATTGTGATTCTTACTGACTTCCGTCAAAGGATGGGACTAGTGTGATATCCCCGTCCCATAATTTCCTTTCGTGCTCGCCCAGGGACGTCCCTTCCCCCTGTTGCTGTATGTCGATCGAAAGATATTTCGTGAATCCAAAGGTGAACTTATCCTAACGGCAGTCATGACCATGATGGAAAAACGAACATGATTATGATAGCAATGTAATATAGGCCTCATGTGGTCTCACAGTCGGGAACTATGACTAAGTAATGGTACAAGAAAACGAGGGAGGGTGATTAAATAACGTAAGAAACTCATAAAATCAGTGTAATATTATTCTTAAAACGAGGATTTTAGTTTTTGCAAATCAGGATTTTTGTTAATCTTTCTGAGACAATCATTCCTCTAAAGTGTAAAGACTTCTTGTTGCAACAAGAGGCTTCTGTCGCTATCAACTTTTTTCACATCTTGATTCTCAAATACAGCATTTCATCCGGGAGATAACATCGTGTGCAGGCAGCTCCGTGCGTAGGGAGTGCAGTCAAGCAGTGCTAGGCTGCCGCGCAGCACAGCTGAGCCTTTGTTGACGATCCCTGCCACGCGGCGTTGCCGTCGGCGCGAAGGGGCGGGCGCGCCCCCTCCCTCGACCCGAGGGGCAACAGGACGGAGCATGTTGGGCCCTCGCCTCGGCAGCTCCGACGCTGCTCCGGGAAGTTTGAATCACAAGTTTCCAAAAAGAAAAAAGTTCAAATTAATCCCAAAATTTGTCGCTTTTTTGTCGCTAATTTGTTACGCAAAAAAATTGTCTCTCTTCATTTGACACTGCTATAACAAATTCGGCCAACTTGAAATCAAGTTACTAGCACCGCAATGACAAGGAAACCAAGAAATTACACAGATAAATAAAAAAATAATTACATGGGAATTTCTCGCTTTTTTGTCGCTCAAAACTTACCATAAAAGAAATTTTGTTACTCTTTAAACAATAGCAGAAATGGAGTCTTCCTCTAAGGCGGTTCTCACTTAATGTCATTTTTCACAAAAAGGTTCTGTCTAGTTTATTTATTTATTTGTCAAAAAAACGGTAAAAACTGTATATGACGTGTGGGGAAAGAGATTTATCTGCGCACATTTTCTTGATGGCCAGAATAAAAAAAAATTTAAAAATAGAAAACGAAAAAATGAATTTAAAAATAATTATTTTAGAAAATAAAAATATTTGTAAAAGGTTTGTTCCCGTGTTATAGAAAATCAATTTCAACGCTAAATGAACTACAAGCAAAAGGAGTGCTCAACAAAACGTGGGCACAGTGAAGCTACATTAGTTAGCACCGCAATCACAAGAAAACCAACAAATTACAGAGATAAATAAATTATCATTATGAGGGAATTTGTGGCTTTTTTTACCAATACTTCAGTATCAATGGTTTAATTCAGAAACAAAGATTGATTGAGTTCCAGTTGTGCTCTAAATTGTAATGTTTTCACACAACTCCCAGCAAGCTGTGGCAATTCGGGTATGAATCTTTGGTGTAACGTTTCCAGCTGAATTTCAACAAGACTATTGCTGTATGTCGTGTAAATCGAAACTGACACCACTACGTACGAGACAATTTACTGCGGCTGGGAATTTAGTTCTATGGGAGTTCATGGGAGTTTAGTTTCTATCCAGTTGTTTTATTCGATATTCAATTTCGTTATTTACAATTCATGACTTCACAATCACAATAAAGGTTTAGTTTCTCTCTCAGTGACAGATGTAAATTAAGGATTTTATTTACGCACTTGTACCATGAGTTGCACTAGAGTCAGATTACCAAACAACAGCTTGCCTCCCCTTTGATGTATGTTTCTTTTAGAATATCACAAATTGATTACATATTTGATTTTCTAACAATTGCTTATTATTGTTATTGTTATAATAAAAACACTGTTTACTAATAAATATGTAAAAGCATACAATTTTAGAATTCCAGAAACTTATTATAAAAATATTAATTTTTTTATAAAAGAGGATTACCGTTATGTTCGTTTGGTTGTCAAACAACTACAGATAGTTCAAATGTAAATTTTGGGAATATACAAAAGAAGAGGAAAACTTTCCCACTGCAAATAATTCTATCGCGCTTTTTCTTTCCTGATTCATCAGAAAGTGTCCATTCACTTCCTTTCATGCCTGGCCGCTGAGCCAGGAAAATTTCCTGGAAAATGGTTACGTAGTTTGTATTTCACGGTTTAGGATCTGAGGAATATCAGCAAGTACCTAAGAAATTCAATCAAGCTTAATTCTCGAGCCCTTGCTTCATGAACAGAATATTATCTAAAGAAATTCGGTTGTGAATGTGTTCATCATGCACTTATTACTCTGAATATAATATCGAATTAAAGATACATATTATGCTTAAGTAAATTGAAAAGTAGCACAGTTATTTACCTTTATTTACATTTATTCTTAAATATTTATTTGAGTTATTAATTATAATATCTTAGAGCCTTTTTTTCTATCCATCAATTATTATTTTATATTCACTACCTTTCAAATTGTTTGCCCAAAATGTGTAATTCTCTTTTTAGTCATATTAATGTACTCTTCTTGTATTGTTTCTCCACGAACCTCTTCAAATTGCATGGATTGATACTGCATGTAGTAACAAAAACAATTTTATATCAATCCTTATTTATGAATCATAAGTTATGACAAATCCTTACTTTCAATCTATCAAACCCTCAATTTTAATATACGACAAAAAAACAGAAAGTATCGAAGGATGGAAACCAGAAAGCAGAATAAAATTACAATTGTTTTGTGAAGACTTGGAATAAGATTCTCATTTTTAAATACGATCAGACTCAATATCTCGTAATATTCAACTGATAAAAAATACATGAGTTTATGCGTCAATTAGCCCCATTCCCATCTGTACTTCTGGGAAAATGTACAGACGCTATGACCATCCTACAGAAAAAATTTATTCCGATTAATCGATTAACTGTGACATTTCCATCAATTAATCGATTAATAAGTTTATTGATTTTTCGATTGTCATTAATCCATTAGAATTACTTGGAAATATTTTGCTAACAATACCATTGAGTTTTTATTCAGAATGACATCGTAACTTCGAATTTAAATTCAGTTCGATTTGTCAGAACGTCTTAGACAGATTTCAAACATTTTTCATAGTACAGAAATAAACACAAAAGAAACAACATAACTTATACTAAAATTTATTTTGCTTCAAGCTACACATTGTCATTTCACTTCCCGGAGAGGTCTATAATATTTAATTTACTGCACTTCAAATACGTTGTAATATTTTGCGATGTTGAAGAGACTTCTTCTCATTTAAATTCAGACTGAATGCCATTAGAATACGTTTTTTAAGAATTTAGAATGAACGTGATTAACAATTATAATTGCGTTTTATTTTGCTGCGCAACATTGTCTTTACTTACTAAGATTATCTGCATTTCTTAAAATGTGATTTTTCTTGTATTTTAGACTACTAATTATTTTGTAGTTTCTGTATGATTTAATTTACAGGGAAGTGCATATTTCATTCATAAATAATTGGCTTAATGTAAAGTACCCCCAAATTGTGAAGAATATTTTTCAAAATCGCGGCACCCCGAGAGGAACCAGATCGGCCGGGGAATATTCATTTTGGAAGAAATCGTACTGATGATTTCGGCGCTTCGGTTGTTCACGGACAGACTAACAGACAGACACAGGCAGACGGACAGACGGACAGATGGATGGACGGTCGGACATTTTGAAAATAACCACTTTCTCGGTATCAGGGGACCCCAGAACGTGTGAAATCTCGAAATCTATTTTCCGCAGCATTGCATAACTTTGTATACGGGAAAGTAAAAATGAAAATGAACGAAATCACACATTGTTTTTTCGAAAAGTAGCACATACACTGCTCAAGAAAATAATACCCTCACATAACACTGGAATATTTTTAACAAAACCAGTGTATACGAATAGTGCTAAAACAGTGTATATAGTAGTACAATAGCTCTTTACACACAATATCAAGGACTTTGCTAACCCATTAGCAACACTTAACGCTAAAATTTAATGACAGGCGTCCTTCTTGGAGCCTTGTTGTCACATGACATCAGCTGTGTAGTGTAAGCGGTAACGCACTATGAATGGGAATAGAGTTCCTCCGACCTATAAAAGAATGGTGGGAATAATACAGTTAAATATTTGCATCACTCAGTGAAAATCGAAACTGTGTAGTTGTTTTTAGATCCCCCCCCCCAGTTCCTACGTATTTGTAACGAAAGCATATATACCTCACTCAGGGCCGAAGGATCCCTAGTTTTCTTTCAACTTCTGCGCGCTCTGAAAATTAGTAACGTAGTTAAAAGCAAGCGCCCGTTCCCCGCTATCGACGCAGAATTGACACCAGCGCTCCTACACTTCGCCAACTCTAAATCGCATTCATGATTATTTATAGTTTTCCTATAAGTAAGTCCACTCATGCTGTGCCACTCACAGTTAATGCGACTCAAGCTGTGTTCAAATCATCAGTTCCAATCTGCTTCAAATTGACTTGAGATTTCGAACTTTGTTTACATGAACTCTTGAGTGTGTACACGGTCTCTTGTTTACAATGCTCTCTACTCGACGTACCCAGAGGCAACGATACAGCGTAGTAATTCAACTTGACCTTCGTATCTTATCTACAGAGAAAAATTGTTTGCAAAGCCGCCAGGTTAAGAAGATAATGTCCTCGTGGGAATTTTCTCTTGTTTGAGCAGCATGAACATGATTTACTTCGACTATTCCATTCATGAAATTAAAACCACTTGTGTTTAACTACACATATAATGCCCCAATCATCCCAATACACCCCAATCATCGCAAGAACTTCATCGCTTTTTCTATACGATATTTCTTACCTCTCTTACCTACTGGTCAATCATAAGCTCCGACTCGCGTATCTTACGAGGCGCTCTGTATCAACCGCTGTGCGCAATAAACCACGTATGTATAATATACCCTCTTTAATTTTAACATTGCTTTCAGTTATTTTCAATAGTAATAACATGGCGAGATTCGGTGACGCGTCTGACGGCTAAATCAATGAAACAACTCAGAAGCTCAAGGAAACACGGAGGAGAATAGAAAGTATATTGGGGCCGTCCATAAATTACGTTACGCAAATTTCGAGTATTTTCAATACCCCCCCTTTCACGCACTTCTCTATCTCTATGTAATTCACCGTAATGCTGCCTCAGACCTCCTCCTTCCCCCTTTAGCGTTACGTAATTATGGATGACCCCATTTGACATGAATATTTAGATGCGAATCTCGTCATGTCTCCGTGAAATTATCTTTCTTTAGAGACCTCTTGGTTGCGTGTGAGAGCCGTAAAAGGTATGTATACTACAGAAATAATACATCTGCTACATTAGCAGATGACCGTGGTAAAACTAGCGAAATATTAAAGGTAATTGAATAAAGTAAATTAATATAATATTAATATTTGGCACATTTTGAAACTCTTAGACGTAATTTTATTAGTCGGAAATTTATCGAGAATTTCCAAAGCACTGTAGTATTATCTACGATAACATTCTATACTGAAATATCAACATCTCGAATTCCTCGATTGCAAACCAGGGAGAAGCATCTGCTTGGATGCGCAGTGCGGGAGTAATATCCCACAACTGTGTTTCTCAGTACAAAGACTAAGCTGTAATAAATATTGTTGTTTTTTTCACTGATTTGTTATAGCTTGTTATTGCCTTCGATACGGAGCTCAATATACACCGCATAACTTACGTGGATAGAAAGGATCATGATTACGAAGGAAATATGAAAACAGTTTAATGATGGTACATGTTCTCTTGTGGACGGAATTATAAAAGGGCATTATGGGAGGGGAATATGAAAAAACAGAGTCAAGTTAACATTAAATAATTAGTAAATAATTAAATTTGATTCAATAACATTAAAAAAATATGTGTACCACATGCGTTTACTAGTTCTAACGATCTCGGGCGACAAAAAGTTTTCTATCAAAAAGTAGATCTCGGGCGTGAAAAGACATTTTGTTGGAAACCGTATAACGCCCTTGGTGCATCAATAAACTATCTGTATTGGAAAACACAGCATTCAGAAAAGAGCGACTCAGGTGCATCCTGGCAATCCACTCAAACACGTGGACACAGGGGCACATGAGCACCAATGAGTACATGGAGTCACACAGGAAGTTCTCTCAATTGCAACAACAGCCGCATAACGCCCGCAACAGATTATAGTGCGATTTTTCTAACTATGCCCCTCAAGCCCCTACGGCCACGATGGAATATCACATGGCATTTCGCATCTTTCACCTCTGGGAGTCGCGTGATCGCAAGCACTGCTTGATACGGACGCGATCATTCGATATCTGGCGGTACGACTGAGAACTTCGCGAAATATCGTGACATAATCCATCGTGAATACGGACCTTAAGGGGCAAAGTTAGAAAAATCGCAGTATACATCGAGGAATGCGTTGCGAGAAATGTGCGACGACAAATGTGGGAAACAAGGGCCACTAATCGACTCCCATACTTGAAAGAGTTTTGTCGTTCGCCTCTGGGGAGGCGAAAGAGTTCCTCGATCGAGTCGGTCAGTGAGAGAGTTTTCACGGACACTTTCTACTCCTTCATTTCTACTTGCTACGGAGTAGTGTACCCAACTCTATTTTAACTACGTTTAATATAGTTTTATAATTTGTGATCATTAGACTGATAAAAATGTATTGTTAGTTTAAAATATTGGTTTGTAATATTACCGTTTCAGAAGAGGACCTCACAAATGAAGTTGATACGTCTTTGAAATACACATTTTTAGAAATTTTACTATAATCGTCGTTTTGATTTGAATGTTAATTTGTAACCATTGAAAGTTGCATTCTGTCAGAGAGATACATTTTTAATAACCCATTGTTATTAGGCCACTATACTCAGAAGGGTAAAGTCAAATGCTCTTAGTACATTTGTCTTTCCGTCCTTGGTTACGTCGTTCTGATCGCACGGTATATCATCATCTACACATTGACAATATTTCTCCAACAAATCCAGAATTTTAATGTCTAGTTTCTTTGGATATTTAGTACGTGTTCAATTTAATTGCAGGGATCTTCGTCTTTTTGCTTAATAATAAAAGCATAGTAATATTAGAATGTTTGTCCATGCAAAATGCGGGGCCTCTAAGAAATAGAGCTCAGTGTCAATTCCAGGCCTGGCTAGATGAAGTTGTATGAACACTGGTTTACAAAATGCTGATTGTTTCCACGGATCTATCTGGTACTCGTATTCCATAAATTACAGAAATACCTAGGGATCAGTTTCTTGCTCATAAATAACGGAAAAAAAACTGAATGGAGATATTTGCATTTCTTCATACCACGTATATCGGATTTCTCATTCATAATTTGGGAGTTGGAGGAAGCTATCACAAAGTCTGAATGTTCGCACGGCTCCAGCTAGTACTCATATTCCACCCATTACGGAAATACTTGGGGATCAATTTTCTGGTTATAAATGAATGTCAAGCTGTTAAAGTTTGAATAGAGATACCTACATTTGTTCGTATATCGGATGTCTCATTTATATTTTCCCCTTTTTTTACTATATAAAACTGTAGTGATGAACTGATGACAGAAGTGCCAATAACTGACTTTATTTAGAAACAAAAAGAAACAACAACATGAACAAACAAATATTCGTTACCCTATATACTCTCTGAAATCTCCCTTTAAAAGAACACACACTCGACTTTTCCTTTTCAGTCCTATCGCAAAAATTGACGTCTTTTATACATGGTGGAAAGACATTGGTGAGCTGGTCCTGCATATCGACTTTTCCTTCAGAGCAGCACCAGTTTGCGTCACGAACCACGTGACCACAACACGAGCACTCAGTTTGAAAAGCCAGACCAGATGTTGGCGATCATGTTGCATGGAGAGAGAAGTGTCGAGGAACATTTTGAAAGTGGAATAAAGAGACAAATTTTCAACGAAGAATACACGATGACGGTATAATTGAAATAAAATATGTAATTTTTTAAAAAAATGGCTTCATATGTCTGTTTCAATGACTTACTGTTAGAACAACGTGATAATTTTGTCGGCCCCGTGGCAGAGATCGCTAAGACAGTAGGGCTGTAGTTATCTTGGACCTTGGGGTCGCGGGTTCGAGTCCCGCCTCGGGCATGGTTGTATGTGTCCTTTCAACCACCAATCATCACCATATCGTTTCATCCTCATATACCATAACGTTACATCCAATATTGGTCGTTAAGGACCTAATAGTTGATGCGACCTTAAATAATTTTTTAAAGTGATAATTGGGCATGTGACTGCATTTAAATTTCCCGCTAATATTGTGACGTAATCTGGTTCCTGAAGCTCATTGGCTAAAGACTGATACAGTGCGCCATAACTCACCCATATCTTTCCTCCATGATCACTGCGTGAATAATTGATCGGTTTCTTTTCCGCTAGAAACACGTCTTGTCCACCTGAAGAAGCTCGGAGCGCCGCACGGGAGGAGGGCAGTGGGTGAAGTTCCCGGAGAAGCAGCTGATGGACGCGGAGAGAGCTGAGCGGCGCGGCAGAGGACGACCACTGGCGTGCGGGCGCTTTCACGCTACGCGACACTGCCAGAGCCCACGGAATGCGGTTCCGATGCTGCAGGGACGTACACGTTTTTGGTTGTTGGTTGGCTAGTTGATTAACCCTCCGGCGAGCGCGTCCCAACATTTCCCACCAACCGGCGCTTGCGGTGCTCCGTACCGCATTTATTATCTTCGATTTTCGTGACAATAGTTCTACTTTTCTTAAGGAATGTGAAGGAAATATTTTTTTTATTTATGTTTTTATTAATTTTATTTCACAATAACTAACTAAATACCAAACGAAATGACAATATTAATAAGAGTCTGATCCATCACTCGCTTCCTCCGTGTCTCGGCATGTGTTTCATGATGATGAATGAACATGGTGCAAACGTGCCTTCTAACATTTCTTCGGATACAACGCATAGTTAATATTATAGATAAATAGAAAGTTTAAATTACGTGCCCTTGTTGAAACCTCTTCAGTTTCTCCTTTAGTATTCGTATTGGCATGACGTATAGCAGAGGTCCGAAGCCAGTAATATTGATTGCTGAAGGAACATTTAAATGTAATTTTATTTGAAAGCATTTTGTCTTTATCAGTATTTTTAATTGTTTACGAACTCGCAAGAAGCAAATATGTGTACCAGTGCATTTGTTTCTAAGGTCATGATAATAATATTTACTTCGAACCATATTCAAAATGAAAAGATAATGACTTGACACAGAATACCTGATAGAATAGTGCTTCTTTAAATTAATTTTGTGAACGATACGCTCAGCCAGAGTTTAAACAATCCGAAAGAAAGCAAATATTGTAAATAATAAACGTAATAAGAAAGACAAACCTCAGCATCCACACACGCTAAAAACTTACTAATTCTCTAGGAATTTCTTAGCAGCATACTAAAGCTTGCAACCCAACACTTTCTCGCCAAACGTTGTGTCGTCTTATGGACATATCTATTGCGCAATTACAAACATAATTGTTTTTACGGCAAGCAGCGAGGAACCTTTTCTTATGCAGTCGTCGTCTTCTTCTTATGACAACTGCATACCGCAGATCGGCGGCACTGAACGGGTAATATATTCGAACTTCGCGGGGGATCGAGAAGAAAGTTTGAAGGCTGTGAAATAACACAACTTAAGGTATAGCACCATCGTCTTTATTGCTGCCTCAAACACAATTTGTAGAGAACATGGTCAAAATGTCCCCCGCATTTATGGCAGTAAAACAAGGCAAGCGTCGCAATGCTTCGTTGCACCCACTTTCGACAGGACGGCCATGGCCACGAGTACACGTGCGACGAAGTCTTGCACGTCGACCTGCGGGGTCGCATAAGCACGATCCTTGACGTAGCCCTGGGGGAAGAAATCCACGGGCGTCTGGTCGGGAGAGCGTGGCGGCCAGGCGTCGGGGCGACTGCGGCCAATCCGACGACCCGGGAAGTGCACGTCGTTGTGAGCATGTACATCATGACTAAGCTGTGGATTTTGCCTATTTGCCTATTGTGTTTGCATGGCGATTAAAACAAATCATACAATTTAAATGTGAGAAAAAAAGATCACACTGTGCAGCATTAGAATATCAGCTTGTATTTAATGAAAAGCAAAAAGATAGCTACTGCAATTCAGCCTTTTTTGTCCGAATTGCCTAACAATGAAATATAGGATTTCCAGGAGATTTATCAGAACAATGATGAAAGCAAACATTCCATCAAGGTTACTACATTAAGTTTATTTCAGAAACTCTCTATTCAAGTATATAAATAAATATGGATAAGAAAAATGTATAGTGCCGTTTGAAATACTTATTTAACGCTTTTAAATGCCTATTTTACATTTTAAACGCCTATTTTGCCTGCCTATTTCTACAGTTTTTCGTGCCTATAAATCCGCAGCTTAGTCTTGACGGTAATGCGCCAGTGCACCGTCATGTTGAATTCACATCTTGCTGCGGAGCGCTAAGGGCACATTTCCTAGCAGTTGTGTGGAACGCTTCGGCATCGAGATGATTCGGAAATGAATACGGTTCAATTACCTGATCGACCAGAATGCAGGTCCATGATTTAATTTCCATCGAAACTGGTAGCGGCACGACCATATGACACGGAGATTTTCGTGTTCCCACCAATGACAATTGTGAGCGTGAAAGACTCCATCTCCTGTAAAAGTGGCCTCGTAGGCCTACAACACGCGTACAGTGAATTGGCCTTCATTTGCGTCGCGTTGTAGCAGCCACTCACAGTACGCCAACCGCCGAGAAAGGTCGCCACGACCCGTGCACCGGCGTGAAATGAAACGGGTGCTGGGCATTTCCCTGCAAACTCGATGCACAATCGTTCTCAGTATGTCCAACCTTCGGGCAACGCCCTGAACACTGCTCGTGGGCTTGTCCTACGGTTCTTGCAATACTCCCTGTTCGGTAGGACCAGAATGACTTATTGTAACCAACTCATATAAACAGAAAAAGACAATCAAGTGGTATCATATGGTGCCACGATGGTATTCCCATCATATAAGATGAAACTTCGCAAAGATCATGTAAGTTGAAAACACATTTGCGGTATTTAAATATTTATCTAAGGTAAAAATCAACGGGCGCGTTATCTGGTAACGACATTAGTCCCGTAAGTGTGGTGCATGTTTTATATTGCGGGAGATGATCTTCCCTCGCTGGATGGCAAAAGCCAGCGCCGACACACTGCGACTCGGGAGCATTTTCCTCAAGCTGATATCTCCCATCAGCGATGCACTGCCCCAACCGAGACAAGCTCTAAGCTCCCGACTGGTCTCTCAATATGTTTGGTAGTGTAGTGCATGTATGTGTAAGTATGTGTAAGCAAGGGGTGAGAATAGGGTTAAGAAAGGCACGCGCACGATCCGTGGCCCGATTGTTAGGGTACTGCTCCAGCATTTGTCTGGTGTTGATCGGAGAAATCACAGGAAACAAGCCGGCCGCAGAATTCTCCTCTAGGCTGAATTCGACCTAGTTATTTAGTTGGTGACGATAATCCACAAAAAAGTACCGATCGTAGCAACCGGCCGCTAGAAGTCTCCTCCAGACGAGTGAATTCGACCTAGCTATGTATCCAGTGTGGAAGATGCTGCCACCGTCGTGAGTGGAACCCCGGGACATCCCTGTCAGAGACCCTGCAGCGACCTCAGCTGATGTCCTGAGCCAGTCCGTCTGGGCGCGGGCGCATGCGCGATCTTTTTACATGGCCGGCTGCAACCTCGAGTGCCGTGCCCCGCCCACGGGCACGCAAAATCCACAGAAAAGTACGATCGTAGCAGCCGGCTGCTATAATGCCTCCCTAAGGAGTGAAATCTAAGGGACCTCCCGGTCAGAGGCCTTGCAGCGCCATCAGCTGCGCCCTGCGCCGGTCCGCGGGCGTCTGGGCGCGTGCGCGAGCGCCATGTCTTTAAGCGCGCGGCCGCGGCCTCGAGCGCCGCCCACCGGCGCGCGGGCGGACCGGCCTCTCCTTCCCCGCGCGCCCACGCGACGCGCGGCCCACGCGGCCCTTTAAACCGCTCCCCCTCCTCCCTCCCCCTCCCCTCCCCCACCCCCCGCGCGACAACCTGCTCTGGCCGCGGCCCCCCGGACCACGGCTGGGTGCTGCTGACAAGCGTGTGGGCTGAATACATTGTTCTTTTTCGCTATCTTTTTCTCTATCTTCTTCTCTATCTTCTTCTCTATCTTCTTCTACGTTCTCCTTTAAGGCTTTGTTATCTTTAGGAAAGATCGTGTTCCAAATGTACAAAAATCCACAAGAAAGAAACATTGAAGAAAAATCCTCTTGTCAACAAAACGTCTAACTTGCAAGCAAACTGTCTTATCGTTATGTAAATTTATAATAAGTTCATCTACAATGTTTCAATGTGTCGTTGTGGAATGAGTCTTTAATTTGTCACATAGAATATTACAAAGGATTGAAAAGAAGTTCCGACGACTTACCTTTAAATTAATTGGCTACCTGGTGTATTACAAAGAAATACATCATGAACTAAATGTATCACTATTCTGAATTCTTGTCAAAACTATCGATGATTTTTAAACGATCAAAATCTATGCCTCAGTTAACATATCTTCAAAGTCAATAATATGCACCAACAAACTCAAAATCAGATCCAAATTCTCAAAAGATGTATTCCTCTCCCACATACAAGTAGTATTGAATGAGTTTGACTGAGGAAACCCAAACTTCCCACTACACTACCGAAATTCTTCTCGGTAAGTAGAAATTAGATATAAGAATCAACAATAAAATTAATAACTGAATGCTTGTAATTTATTAATAGGTAAAATAATGTAATTGGTATTCCGTAGTATATCATCTAGTAAATAAATGTACGTAGCATGAATCCACTTAACTATTTAAAGCAGACACCCACTGTTAGATTTATTTCAAATAAAATTAAAATAAAATATTTATGCACCAAGGGCGTTAGAAGGGTTCTAATGATCGAGCGGCGACAAAATACCCGAGGGCCTTTGGCTCGAGGGTATTTTGTCGCTAGAGTTTATTAGGACCAGTTAACGCCCTTCCTACAAACATAATTTTATTTTTTACCTAATTTTATTAATTTATATTTACCTATTCACTAATGAACAAGTTGTTAACTTGACTCGGATTGTCTTTTCATATTTCCCTCCCATAATTCCGTCCATAATAGAACATGTAGCATCATTCAACTGTTTTCACATTTCGCGTAATCGCGATTCTTTCGTTCCAGGTAGTTATGCAGTGTATATCGAGCTTCGTACCGACGGCAATAACAAGCTACAGCGTATCAGTAAAAGCAAAGAATATTGTAGGAACCGCAATGCGGATGAGATTAGGTGGCCTGGAATCTGAAAAATAAACCTGGGCGCGCACGCGATAATCTACAATAGATGCACACTCCCAAGATTTTACGACTGGGCATGTGCGTGACTGTGGTGAAACCTCGACGACTTACAGACAAAATGAAACTGCTTTCGATCGTATGAATCTCCTTGTGACGGGGCCAGAAAGAAGGAGGTGTGTTTGGGCACCCGATATCAACTTCACAGATTGAATGATTAAGAATGACCTCTCTGCAGTAAAAACATGAAGAGAGTGAGATGCACTCTCGCACCTCATAAAAAAAATGGCTCCAAGTGCTTTACAATTAGGTGACGAGGAAAAACCTGGATATAGAGTTCTCATTTATTGGTAAGGTATTGCTAGCATTCCAAACATAGGAATATAAGGTGCTGTCATTACTATTATATTTTTATTCATCAATTCACAGCTTTCGTTTTCTTGAACTGTCTTTTTAGGTTAGGAAACCGATAACCTGGTAGGAACCCAAGTTATCGGTTTCAAGGGATAGAAAATATTTGCTAGAAATTATTACAACACGCTCTCTCAGTCTTTTGTCCTTCTTTATTGACATCAAATTATTCTGATTTACGCCTCCCCGGCGTCCCCTTGCTTAACGGTATCTGCCAAAAATTTCCCAAATTCCCGTTTTTGATGTTTATTAGTCCGAAACACCCCAATTTCCCGTTATTCAGTTCGAATTTCGTACTTTTCTGTGCTTACTCACACCAGCAATTCTCCGTCACTTGTCTTTTGACAACAGGCGGATTACAGTCACTCTGTTAAATAGAAAAACACACACTTGCCGCTTTATAAACTATACGTGCTGACGTAGAAAGTTATTCTTAAATTTCCCTTAAGCTAATTATTGTTTTGAACTAATGTTTATTCACCGCGGCATTTCGTAAACAATAAATGTCCGCATGCCATTCTGCCGTCATTTGTTAAATCTATCGCCCGTTCTCGCACAAAAGCGTCCGCCTACTATAGTCGGCTTCCTCTGTGACGGTTCTTTTATTGTAAAAAAAAATACAAATCATTACAGAATCGAGTGTTTTTTCTAGTATTACTATGTATTTCAGTCACCCAAACGACCTTAGCAAATCAGTCGTTTTCTTTTTGACACTTGCAATTCCAACGAAAGATGAGTCATGTCTGAATGAATGCGAGGCTTCATGGATAACAAAAATTCTGAAGTAACTGCCAAGTCCAAAGAGGATATTGCCTCAAAATGCAAAGAAAAACTACTCCGGTCCGCTATTTCTTAGAAGACATTCTCAAGCATTCGGTCTACAAAAAGTATTTATTGTAGTAGATCTATTAGAAGCGTATGTTGCAAATCATTTTTTCAACCTCGAGCTAAGGAATATCCTGATACTAATTTGGAAAACGCGGAGAAATTGAAAGAAAACTAGACAGCCTCGTTCCTTTTCATAAGGTGCCTATGGTTTAGTTAGATACCCAGGTACTCGAAAAAATTAAAAAACAATAAAACCGTTTCGAATTTGACTAAAAAAGTGCAAATGTTATATGATTGTATAATGCCGAGGATGTGTAATGCGCATACCGACTGAATTCTAATACTTAATGCATCACTGCTCACGACATCGCTGAGGTCATGCGACACCAAGACTCCAAGGTAGATGACGCTCGACTTTTAATATTTGCTATTCATATGTTGCGTTACGGAACAACTTGTTTGATGTGCTTGGAATCACAAGCAACTGTTTGACTGTGTATATACTACTATACTATTTTATTACTGTATTTGTGAAGACTTTTCGTTGTTAGAAGCCGCCGAAAACAATTAAACTTTTGCAATTTTGAAAAATCTGGGATTTTAACGATCATGAGACCTGCAACTTTCTCTTAAACTTCTTTCACACTATCCCAAAACAAAATTTAATAAAAAAGTTTGGTGCCATTTTTTTGAAAAGTTTGAGAATTTACCAGGGGCTTCAAGTAAAGTTTCTCCTGCAGCATTACATCACTTTCTCTACTCGTAAGCAGTATCGAGAGAGAAAATACCGGTTTGAAATTCCAGGAGCCTTGACATCAGTGAAAACGATTGGGAATATAAATTTTGAAGAAAATCGGCAGAACGGTTTAGGCACTAGCGTTGACCACAGACGGACAGACGGACGTTTTGCCGTCAATCGATTTTGCGGTATCAAGAAGCAACAAAACATGGATTTTGACTACACCACGAGATAAAGGATTTTTTTAAAAATTTAGCAACAGGTTTTATCCACTTTTTCCTTAATAGACCCCAGCTATAAGAGTTTTTATGGCGAAAATTCCCCGTTTTCCGGCGCACGATTACATAACGTTCTCTTCTTACGAAGTATTCGTAAGGCGAGAAAGTAAAAAAAAAAAATGAAAAAACGTATGTACATTTTGTCCATTTGCCTTGATAGAAGGAACCATGGCTGACGCCGTCGCCGCCGGTGCAGCCAAGCGACCTTGCGGGCGCTTTATTGTCCTTTCCGCGCCGCGCCGCGCCGCCTGGCCTCTCCTTATTTAGCAGGCGCGTGCGGCGCTGGCGGGGCGCGTGGGCGCGGCTGTGACGTCGTGGGCCGCGAGGGGGCGGGGCACGAGCGCGACGCCTGGGCGACTGCATCCCGCGGTCAACTTTTCCTTAGCCGTGTACCTACCTCCCCGAAAAGGCATAGCCCGACTCCTACCGGTTCGTTTTCCTCCTTAGTACGAGGAGTGATTTCTAGGATTCCCGTCGCCTGCTTAGAATCACATTGATCGATTATAATGTATCCACTTCTGTCACTTTTCAACAAACATTTGCATTTCCTTTTAGAGCACTGCCTAGTTGAAAAACATTGCTCAATAATTTGTGGAAATAAAACATGAAATCACCTCTCACGGGCATCTTCTTGCCCCGCTGGCTTAACAAACGAGTACACAGTTCCAAAGATTCCTGCCGTGTTCACTTGTGTTCGAAGTTTTCTCTGGACTGGTGCGAGAAAATTCTATAAGCTGCTTACTTACGAATGCAAACTTAACTAATTTTTTTACTCTTTCCCAAACTCCGTTTGGACGAACAGCGAATGGAGTCAGGCTATGCCTCCTCACGTGTAAGAAAACAGAATGGGGATTAAGCTGGGAAGCGGAAGTGAGGGAAAACTGACCCCTGGATGCAGTTGGGCGATTCCCCAAAACCTGTCTCTTGTGAGTAAAATTGTTTCACTACTGTGTTAAGAAATGCAATTTTTTCGAAGCCTGAACATTCTAATATTGATGATCGATCTTAGGAACCTCTATACCAGGGGTCCTCAAAGTACGGCCCGCGGGCCACATGTGGCCCGCCGAGGACACTTATACGGCCCGCCGGGTTTTATGGTTTAAAGATTTTTTTTTCTTAAAATCCGCACATTTTCCGCCAACAAGTTTGTTGATTTAATTTTACTTCCTTTTAAATATTGTATTTGTTCCCGTTTTGATTCTTCACTTCAAAATAAGATATATGCAGTGTGTATAAGAATTTGTTCATAGTTTTTGTTTTTACTTTAGTGCGATTTTTCTAACTCTACCTCTCAAGGCCTGTCACGGTACCTCGAGTCTTTCTCAGTCATGCCGCTAGATATCGCACGATCGCGACCGTATCAAGCAGTGCTTGCGACCATGCGACATCTAGCGGCAGGATCGAGAAAGACGCGAAATGCCGTGTGATCGGCCAAAGGGGCGTGAGAGACAGAGTTAGAAAAATCGCAGTCCGGCCCTCCGACGGCCTGAGGGACAGTGAACTGGCCCCACGTTTAAAAAGTTTGAGGACCCCTGCTCTATACCTTATAGGGGATCTGCTCTATACCTTACGCGATGGAGCACCGCAATAGTAATACGGTAAATATCGTTACGTTTGCGATCTGCTATTTCTCTTTCTTTTTGGTGTTCATTAATATTCACAGAAGTGCAGCCGTCTGCCTTCGTTTGCCATCAACTGCCTTATTTTTTACGATTCTTGTATTCTTTTTCACAATAGCACTTTTTTCTAAGAATAGTTTTTTTTTCATAGTAGTAGTGTATGATAATTCTATATTATGAAAAAATTAAAGCTTTTAAAATGTAGAAACACACTTCTAGTTTTGAAATACATACATTATGTAGTTCCTGATGCATTACAAAAAAAACAAAAAAATATACCTAAGTCATCGTTAGTAAACGTTGTCTCAAGTACATTTGAGGTGGTACTGAAACTACAAAATCACTTTATTCCGTTGCTTTTACTCCTGTTATCCTTTCGAGTACAATACTAAACAACACCTGCAAGTGATGATGACTTTTGATGAACTACTCACATCGAAAAGCTTGTAGCACCCGTATTTGAAGCTAACTGCTCTTGAAAATTATGCCCACATACTTTACCATGGAATTTCTTTTAGTCATTTTATTGAGATACCGTTGAAAGACGAAGAACTATAGAGAATGCGGAAATTGAAAAGAAAATTATGCTGGTTTTTAATCCTTGGAGTGCACCGATGTGTTGACCGATCACTGGTCGTGTGAGAAGAAATGACTTAAAGAAACGAACGCTAACAAATGGAATATAACGGAATACCGGACGATTCTCCACTAGCTGGACAAGCTGAATGCGATGTAAAAAGTGGATGTCTTTAAGATTGGTTCAGGTCATAGTCAATTACCTGAAGTAAAGAAACATATCTGTTTATATTCGCCAAAAAGTTATTAAAGGAATTAACAACCATCGTACCTGGGCTTCCCCAATTGCCATACATTTCATTATTTTACGACAAAAATAATATTCGTTAAAATAGCCTATTATTACATTCAATAGTCCATGAAATTACGACCTAATGAATACTTAATTCTAGTGGATTTGATATTCAATAATTTGAAATAAGGTAAATATCTAGTTTTATTTTTAATTCATTGTAATATCATAGTTCCGTTAATTTGAGTTAATACAGTTGCGAGAGTCAGCGAAGTTGTTACAGAGTTGAGCGAAGAACTTGCCCAAATGTGAGAAATGGAACTGGAAGGCACACAGTGCACATTCATGGTGAAGAACAGGAATCATTGTAAAAGTCAACTGATTAGTTACTTTCAGAAAGAACATTTTTTACTCGTACACCTATAACAATAAACGATAATGTATTAGTTATATGATTTTAATCCAGCCTAACAGAGAATGCATAAATAAAATTTCTGGATTAAAGAATGAAGCACTGCTATCTACTAAAATGTTCTTGGACTTGGAAATTTGTAATCATTTTTTGGGAGTAAAAGTTTCTTATCTCAATATTTAATTGTCCTTGTTGTAAACTAGATTTTCCAAGTGCTTGTTATAAATCTCAAATAGAGATGACATTTGTATGATTTAAGCAAAATGTTTCGTATGCTTTCGCAAAATGTAATGCAGAGAAAACGGTAAGCAAAAAGTAATGCAGAGAAACGTGCATTATGCTGCAGTGTACAACATTCAAATCAACAACATTTGCTTAGAAAATAGCACAGTATCTGGTAAGTTAAGAAATCTATTTATTGCTCAAACCAGAAATTGCAGTCTTGTGTTAAGCCGCGGGTCGAAAATTGCATTCTATTTAATTCGAAGTGTAGCGTGATTTCAGACACATCAGTCAATTCTTTTGATATAAAGCACAGTTGATTTTAAAAACAGGTACAATTTTCGTGTGATACATACATTTCTTCATTTCTTGAAAAGTGGGCATCTCTTGGTGTAGAAGTCAAAGAACAAGCTTCGGGAACCGAAATCGAAAACTGGATCGCTTCAATGGAATCTACGTTAGTAGATTCATTTTCAGTCTGTTTGCACTACATGACACTATTTCTCCTAGACTTTCATTTCATCTACTCGATTGGTTAGTGTTTTCGGGCGCGGCAGCAGCAGCAGCAGCAGCAGCTATAAACATTATTCCCATAAGTGTAGTGCATGTTATTATCATTGGAGGTGACTGTTCCCTCAGATGGATGGTGAGACATGGCGCCTACCTACACGTAGGCTAGCGGGATTTTCCTCAACCAGCAATCTCCCACCAGCGCGGCGGGGCAGCTCGCTCCAGTCGGAAATGCTCCTGGACTGGTCTCCCGACAAGAGTGGTAGCGTAGTGCGTGTAAATGTGTGTAAGGGGTGAGGATAGGACAAGGAAGAGGAAGATCTCGCGCTGTCTATGGCCCTTTTGTTAAGATACTGCTTCGGCATTCGCTCGGTGTTGATCCGAGAAACCACGGAAAACTAACGATCAGTGCAGGCGGCCGCTAGAATTCTCCCCCAGACAGCTGGGTAATTAAACCAGATGTAGTGGAACTAAACCAGGACTTGACCCCTAGGACCTCCCGTTCAGATACCCTGCAATGGTATCATTTGTTGCTCTGAGACAGTTAATCCGGTTCAAATACTCGGGCACACTGGTGTAAGGTAAAGTTCGGCACATGATGTCGTACATTAAAAAGCCACACAAATTCCTTTTGGAAGAGAATGCTTGAGAGAACGGTGTGATGATGTCCAGAGGTCACCAGAAGGAGTGGAGAGGGAGGGAAGGGGCAACTTGTCCCAGGCCCCGACTTAATTGGGGACCCGAATTGTTTTTCATTCAAAAGAAATGAAAACAGTATCTTTAATGCAAATTTAACGCCATAAGTTATTTATGATGCATGAAGAAATGAATTCTGTTAATGAATTGGGGGAGAAAGGAATTGTTCGTTTGGAAAAAGGGGCCCTCTTCGATCAATTGCCTCGGGCCCCTGGTTTTCCCTGGGAGCCCCTGATGATGTCTGTAAAACAGTAGTGTCAAGGTCTTCTACTGGTGGCAGTGGTGCGCGTCGTGACACCGTAGCATGCCACGAGATTCTCTGCGCAACTAGCTACGGGAAAGAAACTAAAACGCCGTTTTACAATAGGGATGGCGTTGTCTCTGGTGGCGAGGTAATGAACCGCGTGGAGGGGCGATTTCGTCGTGGCACTGGTGCCACGGACTGCTGCTGGTGGCATTGACCTTGAGAACACTGCGTTAGGGTAGCGATGGTATTATCTCAGGAGATTGTGGTGATACCCTACCCGCGATCTACGCGCCGCCAATCTACGTCTGCGGGGATTTCCCTCCTCCAGATATCTCCCCCAACGTGGCGCTGCCCTGCTGGAACAAGCTGTAAGCTCCCAACTGCTCTGCCGACATGTGAGAGCTTTCCGCTCGTGGCATCGACCTTGACAACGCTGCTGTAAAACATCATTAACATTTGACGTCGCGACAAATTGGCAACTGATTTCCAAAAGGATTCTAGGCGAGGGGCCGCACAACTTGGCAGCTGAGTACGAGACAGCGCCGCAGCGCGTCCCCGATCCTTCAGCTTAGTCCCGTTGCGGTCGGGGAGGCAGAACCTCGCCAAACTCGCACCAGTGATGCGACATCGACAACAAAACATCGACGTTTCGAAATATCGAGATTTCGAAATTCAAATTTTAAAAATATATGTTCAAAATACATCGACCCAAAACCACCCCAGGTTTTAATGTGTATACAACTATTTTAGTAACTTCTAACATCAGTGTTCACATGCGGGGGGGGGAGGCCATGTCACTGTAGTTGTGTTTATTAAATAAGGTTTAGCTGACAAAACAAAATCAAAGAATTGCACCTGTTTATTGCAATAATAAACAGGTGTAAAGAATCTGTTTATTCTTATATTGGATGCTGCAATGATAATTCATTACATTAAAAAACCGAATAACTTATTTTTCACTCTTCATGATTTCGGTCTGAAGAATGTTCAAATTATGGATATGTGAAAATTATTATAGTTCTTTTATTATATTTTTTGTTCAAGAATAAAAGATGAACCAAGTAAAAACATCGAATTCAAACCATCGGCTTCAATAAATCGATGTTAAAAACAATGATGTTTGTTTAAACATATTGATGTTTTGGAAACATCGACATCGATTTTGCATCCCCACTGCCCGTCAGCGAGCACCAGCGCCGCTATCTGAAACGATCTCAACGGCAAACATACGATCTTCGAGAGTCACAAAAAACAACTTGCAATAAATATATTTGCCATCAGTCAAGAAACAAAACGTCGTTGATGATAGACAACTTCCTATGTGAAAAAAAAAAATTACAGGAGGAAGGAAAAACACTTTTTAATGTTAACAATGTACATTGGGCAAAGTTTACGCATTCTACACTTGCTGTATAATAGTATTAAATATTTATTTATAGTTTTAATATTTTTCTGAAAGCACCTTACGAAAACCTCCCATATGGCTCTTACCACATATGAGGTATTCTATCATCAATAAATTGTAAAGGTCATATAGGAGGTTGTTTTGTTACTATTTTATGACCACAATTTCTAGTTTTGTTTGCATATTTTCTGATCAAACTAAAGAAGAAGCAAATTCTGAATCATTGATACATATGTAAAACTGACAAATTCCGTCAGTCGGAGGTTGTTAATCATCAGCGACGAATATTAGAAAAGATTAAACCCACAAGGAGTAAAGTTAATTTGTTAGTAACGTTAATATGTATTGTAAAACATATACGTATTTGTCCTTTATAGATTGCCAATGAGAATTACATTGTGTATTGAACGATTTCTGCTCTTGCAATCTAAAATTGTGAACTAATTTGTTTGGTTCTGTAAATTCAACCAAACGTAAAAATGAGGAGGTATTAAAAAGTTGCAAAAATGTTGTTTATTTAGCCTCTTTTTCATTTAATTGCATTTTGTGGCTTTACACCTACTTTCTTCTCGAGTGCGTTCCTCCACTCGCCACGTCGTTGCCACGAATCATCACCTATTGTGCCGTGGTAACCCACTTTGACATCCGCCATCAAGATCTACCACTACATATTTACTTACGGTTACTTCAGCTTCCGCTACTATTTACTTACTTAGCTTCCGGCACTACCTGCTAGACACATCGCCGCCGATGTCTCCCCTCCCGCATCTCTTTCCTACATCAGCGCCCACTGACACACAAAACATCCTCTTCCAATGGAAATTACCGCTAATAACCTTGCTCTTACCGCAATCATGTTCATCATCACTACCTTTCATGTTTCGACCGCGTTCTCCTTATCGACGTCATCGGCATAGTAATCCACCGACGTCATCATTATCGTTGCAGTGATCATCACCCTCGTCACTATCGTTCTCTCTGTCCATTGCCAGTGGTCATCGTTGCCCCCTCGTCGCCTGCAGCGTTATCTCCTGTTTCGCCTCCCTGTAGCCGGTGGTCGCCGTCCGCCGCCGACCGCTATTCACCGCCGCGGCAGAGCGGCGCCGCCGTGCTGCTGGCGCGAATTCCACGCGCTCGTAATCGCATCTGCGAGAGCAACGACCGCTGGCGGCACGGGCAGCTCGGCGACGGCGGCGGCGGCGGCTGCTGCGAGGACCGGCGCAGAGCCCACGGAATCCGCACGGCGCGGTGCGCCGGACCGCGGACAATAGGAACGGAATGTTAAAGAGACGAAGCTACCGGCATGCCAACAAATTTTACATATTTTAAAACGTACCCACGGCCATGAGTTGAGTCAAGGAACACGAAAACATCCTAAATCAATGGTGTGCAAGGTCTTCTACTGGTGGCTGTGGCAGGCGTCGTGGCATTGTAGTATGTCTCGAGTTTCTCTGCGCAGCTATCGTCGGGAAAGAGAACTATTATGAGTAGTAGTAACCCCGCCATTTTACAATAGGGATGGCTTTGTCTCTGGTGGCCGGGTGATGAACTGCATGGAGGGGCGATTTCGTCGTGGCACTCGTGCCAAGGACTACCACTCGTGGCATCGACCTTGTCAACACTGTCCTAAATGCTACCATAAGGTGATTCTTGCTGTCAAATAATGACTAAAGAAATCAGTATTTACAAAATCATTAAGGGCGAACTGCTCATATTATTTATACAGAGTGTCCCACCAACTATGGACCACCCCATAACTTCTAAACGGTTCAGGATATCGAAATGTAGTTTTAGATTAACAATGCGGAATCATGGGGCAAGTAACATGCCGTAGAGAAATTGTCTATAATATTTTTAGTTTTCGAGAAATTGAATCATCTTTGATTTCTTAAATGGAACTATATATTTTTTTTCGCCAGCAATGGATAGATCATGAAAAGAGGAATAAAATGATGTATCATATGTTAGTATTTTGATGGTAATTGGAGTATAAAATTAGACTTTCTGACATGTGATTTTTAAGTAAACGGTCTTTTCTTGTAGCAGCCCTTGCAACAGTCGCCGTTGGTAAAGATGGCTTTCGCGGCGTCGAGACTGTTTCGTGGAGACAAGGTGTGTGAGAGGGGCGGCCGTGAGGGATAGAGGCGTAACTACAGCAATTCATGGTCTTGACATGAAGATCACATGAACAAACATCAATATGAAAGATCAGAATGAGAGAGTTTTGCCATTTGTTCATCTGAATTGAACTTTTCTTCTACTGAATACCAAAGCAAAGATATTCAAAAAGAACAAAATAAAAATAATTTGTAGCGGAAGGACGATAATAATAAAGGTTCTTTTCAAACTTAGAAGAATCGAACTCAGTGTATTTTGGCAGAAACACGCTCTCGTATTAAAACGTGGAAAGGGAATGAATGATTAAAGATTTTTATTTTAATATCTCGATTAACTCATTAAATAGTAGATAGGTAGACATTTTCTATTATTATTTATTGTTAATAAACTTCTTATTTAAAAGCGTACAAAAAGAACAATGCAATAAAAATTTTGAAATACTTTTGACAGTCTATCAGTGTAAATTTAATAAACATTAACACAAATGCACATCTGCAGTCACAACTGTTAATACTCATTGGAGAGTTTCACACTTCATAATGCCATGTGCTGCCACAAACTTGAAAATCCACAGCAGAAGACGGAAGTGTTACTGTTTTTCTTTCCCTTATGATACAGCAGAAGTGGTACGTTGCGCAGTGGACGAATAATCATCTTAATTAAAAATTGAATTTACCAACGAAGAGACGGTGGTTAGATTCTTGTTACGGTTGAAAATGAGATTATTGTTAAAGAAGAGAAGATAAATGCAGATAAATCAATGGAAAAAATCTCTTATTCTGATCGTTGAAATTAGTGTTTCTTAATGTGACCTTTGATGACAAGACCCTGGATCGCCTTTAGTTAGGCCTCGTATCCCTCAGTGCCACCCCTCTCAGTCTCCTCTCCTCTCCCACGCAAGTCTTGACGCCGCGAAGGCCACTTTTCTGGAAGGCGAGAGTTGCAAGGGCTGCTTAACGAAATATTGTTCGTTTAATTCAAAATCACATATCAGAAAATCTAATTTTACACTCAAATTACTATCAAAATACTAACATATTCTATTCCTCTTTTCATGATCTATCCATTGCTGGTGAAAAAAATATATAGTTCCATTTAAAAAATCAAAGG
>JAHLJT010009419.1:155289778-155323868 GCA_031308135.1 Acheta domesticus
GCGTTTCCGTAAAACGGAATTTCAAATCACTTGTTTAAGCACTTTTAGGCAAAAACATATTAAAATAGGCATCAACCTTCCTTTTAGGACATTTTAGACACTTTCAGACGCTTTCAGTAGATCTATTCTCTCATGATTCGTAAACATTTGCCAATTATTTTTCACAACATCCTAAGGAACTAAATAGGCCTTTGTCCTAACATCCAAGGTCTAGTTTTGACTCATGATTTCAGGCATTAAAAACTGTTTACTTCCAAATAAATGACGTTTCAAAGCCAAATGAATTGAAATAGGATGTATTTAATAAGAGATATTCAAAAAACGCTGAACATTATCCCGCGCGTTTTATAATACTGAACTAAAGTTCACCAATTTATTAATGTATGGTATTAGCTCAGGTTAATAAAATTATGTTGGCTTAATTATGATTATTATTATTATATTTCTTCTCAAAAATACAGAAAAAATAAATTTTATATATAAATTTGAAGATCCACGAAAAAAAAAAATATTTTTTTAAAATTTGTTAAGACTTGGGGGCAGTTGCCCCCTGCCCCCCCTGAATCCCGCCTCTGCCAAAATCCATTTCGAGATTTCAAAATAGGGCATAAGTCCGATTTTCACAGTTAACTATGAATTTTCGAAAATTGCAAATTTTGATTTTTTTCGGCGCTTTGTACAACTACAAAATTGGAGATAGAAAATTTTCCTTCAAATGAATTTGTTGTTCATAATAATTTTTTATTATGATCATGTAGGTTTTTTGTAAATTTTGTTTGTTTTCCGCGCAATCTTGAGTGCAACATTTGCAATTATAAAAAAATTACAAAAACAAGATTTTCTCAAATAAAAATTTTCAAATATTACACATTATTTTTTTAAATGTCTCAAGCTGTTATAATGCAAATTTTCAGCGATTTGTAAACACTATTGCATTTGTGAGTTAGGTGCTTCAATTGACTTTGAATGAAGATTTTAGAAACTCAAAAATTGTCTGTGAAAAAGAGCTTCAAATTTCACATTTACAGTAACGCTTAAATACCTCTGTCTTTGAAACGGATCCAAATTTTCAATAAAAATAGTCTTTTATGACGAGGTTTTACTCTTTTTAAATATTCTTAAAGTAATATTTCGTAACATATTTTGTTATTAAAATGTCGTCATTAAAGGTACCAAAAGTGAAGTAAGGAAGTTGTGTTAATAACAACTTCTTAATGATATAGGGTAGGTTAAAAAAAGTTGAAATTGTTGCAATTTTCGAAAATTCAGTGATTTTAATCAAAATCCAACATTCACTGGAAAACAATGGAGCCATTTAACACTTTCATATTGAATAATTTCCATTTCTGAAAGTGCTGAAAGTGGTCCACCGTAATCTTCTATGTTCTACGAGGCTGTTTGCCGATTTCAGAAAAAATAGAGCACCGGAGAGAAGACAAGTGTTTACATCATTGGTCTTGACTTCGTTTATTGTCTGTCGAGAAGTGAACGTGTTATGAGAACAAATAAATTAAATAAGAGTTCCAGGTGGCGACAGCGTATTCCAGGCACGTAGCCAGGGGAGGGGCTGAAGCCCTCCCCGAAATTCTAATATTTTTTTTCATTCATTAATTATTTATTTATTAGTTTAAATTTATCCAAATATATCGGAATGCATAAAAGTACAGACAGACAGATTTACTTCAAATGAAGATATTCGTTCCAAGTTTCCAAGTGCTTCTTCCAGGATTTGCTTCCATCCATGAAATGAACACGTCGGAAAATTTAGCTCCATACTTTGATAACCGATCATCACTCTTTCCAGTAAAAGCTGGTGAGAGTGATGGTGTAAAAAAGCTTCCACCATAGATGCTAACCTCAAGGTGCTGAAAGTCTTAAGAGAAGTGCGATCCAGTATATTTACATACTATTAGATACTTACTATCTTAGCTACCTTGCCAGTTACAACTGCTAGTGAGGAGAGGTCATTTTCTACAATGAAGAGAGTAAAAATTTTGAAATTCTTTGTAAGGTTGTCACTTAGAATTATTTAAAAGTTCAAGAATATCCAAAAAGATTTCGGACAGTCATAAAATTAACAATTTTTATTACCGCTTTTGGAAGTCGCACGACTTCGAAGGTTGTATGTTTTTTTGGTTTTTTTTTTTCGAAATCTTTTTGGATCTTCTTGAACTTTTAAAAGAGAGTAAAAACTTTTATACGTGGTGTAATGCGTGATAACAGACTCAATGCACTAGCCATTATTTTAATTCATAGGGATATCACTGTGGACAAAATTATTGATATTATGGCTGGAAAGAAGATCAGAAAATTGCTTTGTTGTTGACGCCTCCTGTAGTTTGGATTATTGGAATAGAAAATAATAAATTAAATATTGTGTTTAAACTTTCGAATAATGTTTAAATATATTTAAAATCATGTTGGTGTTTCATTTTTAAGAGGATCTCTTTTAAACAAACCCGATAAAGATATTATAATAAATCTCGTACTATCCATTTTTAAAATTTTGGAAGCCCCTCCCAAAAAATAATCCTGGCTACGGCCCTAGCGTATTCTTTGCTCTTCGTTAAGAACCCACAGCCTTAAATTTTCGCACTCGAAAATCCTGTGCGTTGGGAATCATATTGGTTTTTGATAGCATTTATTGATCGCTGATCATATGTATATCGAAAGCTTTTCTTGTTAATTTTTCTGATTAAATTTTATTTTCCTGTTTGATTGAGTGATTCATGTTTGCGAGTGTAGCGTGATCTTCATTCGTCTTCAGTATCATTTCACCCTCCACGTCGAAAATACGGAACGAAATGACCGGAAGAGCTCGGGGAGGGGAAGGGGGCGCACGCACTAGTACGGGGTCCGGCCGCGGGCGACAGTGGAAGGCTGTGGATGACGCAGGCTGAAAACCAAGGCGTGATGCGTCAGCACATGATGCACGTGGCTTGGATGTTTAGAGGAAAAAAACAAACAAACAAACAAAAACACTGCTCTGCTTCATTATGTCACATATTGTCATTTCTGACAAATGTAAAAATACTTAATGAATTATTTTCAGTGGCCACTATTCGCCGGTTGAAACCGCCGCGAACGGCTCCTGATTGGGATGCGACATCAATGTCCATGTTTTCAAAACATCCAGGTTTTTATAGAGACATGGTTGTTTTAAACATTGATTTATTAGAGCTGATGGTTTTTAACATTCACGTTTTGGAAACAATGTTATCCCGGTTTCGATGCTTTTTGTTGTGAATGAAAATTTACAATAATCAACATTTTACAAAAATTTAAATATTCGTATGAAATAACTCATTATACCATTCTGAGTTCGTGTGTTCGAACGACTATTTTTCGTTCGATATATGACCGCGATGCTCTGGTCCTATTTTCTCGTATTTCTCGTCTTTTCTCGTATCTTGCACACGGAGAGGGAGGCAATGCATGCCCTGGAGCCACAGGGTTTACCCCCTCTTCTTCGACGAAAAAACAATTTTGCCAAGTGAAGGAAGATAAAACGAAAACTCTAGGACGGGGGGGGGTGCTATGGTCCCCATGCCCCCCTCTGGATCCGACAGTGAATACTATCGATTATATATAATTATTAACATAAGAGTTCGCGCAAACTAAACAACCAGTGAATTTTTAACTAGTTAGTTACTCTGGAGACTCAAACTCACGTCGCATTGTAATAAACACGATGTTGCTACCTCGTGTTTTGACAACCGGTTACCTGGAGAGAAGTCTCACTGATAGGGATACTTAGAGCAAGAAAGGAGTCCGAACGATATTTGACGCTCTGAGTTCCGTGTGGACAGAGACGTAACTACAGGGGAGCAATGGGGCATGTGCTCGGGGCGCCGGATGGGGAAGGCTCGCTGAATTTAATCTCTGGGATCTTGATTGATATTCAGTTTTTGTAACTTCTAAAACTGGAAATTGCGATTACACAAGGGGTCACAGATTAATTTGATTTTTTTAATGTGGCTGCAGCTAACATAGGCAAGGCGGAAGAGCTTCGAATCGATAGAATGCTTATTTGAATTTTACCTTGGACATGAGTGTTTTCTAAGTTTCTTTTATCTTACCTACAGTATCAAGCATTTCATCTCGAGCTCATAACACTAGGTGTACGTGATCTGATTCAAAAAACTCTCTAGTTGTACTGTGAAAGAAGTCTGAGCCGCAGTAGGGTTACTGCATTACGAGATACAGAGTTGAACTCAAAAGAAGAAAAAATATGCAAATAAAAAAGAAGAGGGAAAGTTCGTATTGTGAATTAATATATGATTTTAAAAATAATTTTGGCTTTTAAATGTGTTGTTGGCATCGCAAATAAGAGAGCCAAAGACGTCTTTGCTTATATTATTGTTTATTATATTGCTTATAGCAGCTTTCGAAATCCTAGGTTGTCGTATTCCGGGCTTCCGTAAAGGATACCACTGTTGATGATGGGTAAGCTGCTTTTAGTTACATAATAAACAATAATATTGGTAAGGACAACGCCATTTATTCTCGTGTTAAAAGTCTTAGAACAATAAACAAAAAACAATATTCTCATGTTCAAAACTTTTATTTTATACTTTGCAGTGTATTTGTTTTCTTGCTCGGTCTTCTTTCTTTTCCTTGATGTCCAGAGAGTGGGAGTTACAGTGGGGTGGAGGGAGCGACGAAGCGACTGTGAATTTCCGTTTGAAGACCGCGAAGCTGTTTCATAGTAGGGGTAATTAGCGAAAGTGGGTTTTGGAGACGGAACCGCACCAAGAATAATTCTCAAGCCGCGTTTTGCATACATTTTCTGTCTTGTGTGCGTGGTGTGCGTGCGTAATACAAAGGGAAGGAGAAATCTGAGTGAAAGACGATGGCGATAACTATGAGAATTAGAACGCATTCAATTGAGTGCGGGGTTTGCTAATATCGAATGTTTGGTTGTGTCACCGTGTTCGAAAGAAAGTCTTTCTCCATGCCGAGATCTTAGATTACGATGTATTTGAAGTTGGAGGTGACTCATAATTCCCTACGTTGCATTAAGTGCACGCTGCTGAGGCTTCATCAGAAAGCATTGTGAGTAAAAACAATGAATTCCCTTGAAGTCATTTTCTGTATATCATAGGAAAGGATTCTTAGACATGGATTGTAACTTGCCAACCATAGCATTTAATCTGAATTTTTGCAGTGTCTTTTTCGTTCTCGAATAACTTTACCTTTAAAGAAGTTCAAAAATCATTAGCCAAACACTTCGTGTAAGGCTTTAATGGTTTCCCTACACAATTCGAATCGTAGTAAATATGTGAAAATAGTTTACTGGGTGTGAAAAGGGCCCAAAATTGCTGCGAATCCCGAGTAAGCTCCCGTTGTCAGTCATCGCTGAATTAAAAAAAATGTTAATACACTTTCAATTTATATTGCGTGGGATTGGATTTATTAGAATATAAAATTAAGACTTTTACATAGACTAACAAATGGTGCCAGAATATAGCACAAACATTTTTTCGAAATGAAACTTGGCCCGTAGTATAATTTTTAACACGTCTTAAAACCCATTTTAGAGGAATATTCTCCTCTGCTTCGTGTATGTTCAATTATTCGTTGATCCGTTTATCAACGCTGAATTTATACACTCAGGATCGTGATCAGGATACAATCAGGATACAAACAGTGATCGAATGTTTCTTCAGGTTCAAATTCTTCATCTCTCGCCATCCTAAACTTCCGACACTTCCCCTAAATTATACTTAATGTATTCTCTGTCTAAAAACGCCACGAAAATGTCAGTGTAGAGAACATTAAAATTTACCGACTGATACAAAAATTGTAGAATTTTTTAAACATAAAACTGCTAAAATCCAGGGTTCGTTTTCTTTGATACAGGTTATTTATTTTCCGATCTTCTCTTAAGATGGTCTATCTCTTTAGTCCAGTCTTCTGGCTCGAACCGCTGATTCTCTCAGAGAATGCACTGGGGAAGTGGCGAAGTCGGTTCGAATCTTCATCTGAAACCATGCTTAGCTGCTGTACAACTTTGGTTAAGTTGGAAGGAGAGACCAGTATAAAGCAAACGGTGGTTGATGACAGGGCATATGCAGCTAAGGTCTAACAGTTTTACTACTTTTTCTACCCAAAAAAAAAAAAAAAAGGCTCATATAACCAGCTGTTTGCGCTTTGGAGCGTTCTAGTAGTATAATTTAGCAACATAACAATGGATTATAACTACTAGTTGCAAAAAACATGCTACTAGAGAGAACCAACAATAAGTTTGTTACGAACGCGATAATGCGTGAGAGCAAACGTATGTTGTGTTAATATGGTCCCGCTCCCTGGTCCAGTCCTCGAGCCCCCTGACTCACTCAGCGGATGAGCTGGGGAAGTGGTAGAGGCCCAATCCGGATGCGGAGCGGTGCGGAGCGGCGGTGGGGCTTCCAGCTGGGCGGTGACCACAACCACGCGGGATGCGGTGCAAGCGGTTCGCCTGCACCCCCGGCGCTTATCACCTCCTCTTGCGCAATTGCGACGGAATTGCATTAGTTTCCTGGAGTTGTAATTTACTTGTAACATGATTCGATTGGAGCAAGTTGACCCACTTATCGTAGAAATTGTCTACCAAACATTTTTTTGTATCGATTTCAAATGTCAACACCCACTGTCGGACGATGGCAAGTCCGGAGACTTCCGAAAGCAGGCCCTCGTAAATTAGAAACACGACAAAAACAATTTTTAAAAAATTGCGCAATTAGAATCTGCTGCTTTACCACTCAAAAAAATACGTTATTTACTTCGGAAAATCCATAAGAGAAAGAAAAAACCTCAAGAAGGAGTCAAGATTCGACTAACATAATGAATGGAGATGTTATATATTCTTTCATTGGTCATTTTGTTTGTTTGTTGGTGTAGGAAACTTGTTAGTAATATGGATGTGAGGCTTTTCTGTTCAATCCTCAATTCAAATTAATGTTTTCATATTCACTTAGAACTTACTCACATTTCTTTTCGAGTTCTGTTACCAATTACGTCACTTTTATCTTGAAGCTACTTACGTACGAACAACGTTACCCACATACTAAAAAAAGGTCAATTTTTTTCAATTATTGATATTTCTGAGGTTTTTATAGATAGTATTTCTGATGCCAGTTGTTGAGTATAAGGGATGCCATTTTTTCTCGGATATTTCGTTAGTGGAAAGGAGTTTAATTCTCTACGATATTCCGGAAACCTGCATTCGATCACGGTATTTGGAGCCAACAAAAAAATAAAATACTGAAAAATGTGGGTGTTTTTAATCAAACCGTATAAAAATGTGATTATACAGAAACGTTCGCGTTAATTGAAATGTTCTCAAATTTTATATCATAGCATTTTGTAAAAAACTTTGCAAATAGGAATGTATTAAAGAAATGCACATTTTTGTACCTTCGAGCAGTTATATTCATAAATTGGGTGGAATGCATAGAAATAGGTTACCGTGGAAAGAATAATTTTTTGAACAAAAAATATTTTGTATAAACAATGTATTTACTTTGAAAAGATCAGATGTTTCAGAGGTTCAGTGTAGTATACATTGTGATTTGGATGTGAAAAACTGAATTAATATTGTATATTATTGTGTGAATGGTGTAATATTGTTCTCGAAGTTTAATACTAACATAGTGATTGTATTTCAAATGTATTAGTTCGAATCGGTGAAATGGGTTCATGTTGTGATAAGATATTGACAAATGTTCCACTAATACATATTAGTTTTAAAATTAGCATTAACCTAAATGAGTTTCTTTAATAAGCTATGGCTATTTTTAGAAAAAATCATCTTTTGGTGAGAGAAAATCAGATATATGAAATAAGACAGTTGAAGGAAACTGGACAATTTAGTAAACCACCATCCTATCATTAGTCATAACAGTATGTCCCCTACCGAAAGGGACAAATTATGAAATACAAGTAAATATTAATTAATAATTTATTTGTTTTTCATGTTGTAATGAAATATTATCCTCAAATTTAGATCTTTAAATAACGCCATGTTCATTTTTTTCTCAAAATATGAGTAGTCTTTGCGTAATTTTACGTGAAATAAGAGCAGTATTAAAAATAAGATTTTTTTTTAAAAATTGCACCGCACAGTTCATCAAACTTTTTTAATGGATACAGCCAGATGAACTGAATAACATGATACAAATGTTATTCTGATGTTTTTTTTAAATTAATAGCAGAACATAGGTGTATTTTTAAAAAAATACACCTGTTCAAATTGTATTACAGCATTACTGTTACAAGTAATGCGAGAAAATTACGTACTGTTGTAGCTCCCCTAGTTTTAATTACGCGATGCGATAGTGTTTGGTAAAGCTACCGTTTTCTCGGGAGCGCCTCTCCTTCGGGGGGTCGCAAGTTCACGTGTCGTGGCGAGCGCCGCAGCGCGGCACGCAAGTGCCTTGGGAGAAAGAACGTGTTGCAGCGCTGACAGTAGCTCCGTAACGGAGGGGTGGCGCAGCGCCTTTCGTGGCACAGGCCTCACTCCAGAAGAGAAACCTAGGGTCAGTCTTCAAGGCTCTTTGATTTGATTCATTTTTTCAATATACAGTAAAAACTGAATGTCACGTGTGGGGTGTGGAGGAGAAGTACAATCTGCCCACGGTTTGGTAAACGACCTACAGAATTGAGTTGTTTGTATTTATAAGAAAACAGTAACCGATTCCCCCGGGTCTACTCATACCACTATAAGAAAAAGGAGAGCTCAACAAAACGTGCGCTTAGAGAAGCTACATTTCTGTCCAGAAGCAAAACAAGTGGCCATCTCAGCATTTGCTCAATGGATCAGGGAAACTCGACAAAAACCTAATCGAGATGAGGATCATTGACTGAGGAGCTGAAATACATTACTTGTTACAGTGATATTAAGTATTTTTTAAAATTATATGATACAGATGTAAAGCAAACCATTATATATCATTGCTAAAAATAATATAATTTTTCTGCGTATTCCGTAATTGTATAGAAGTACACGAATGTACAGAAGTAATTGTATACAGCAGAAAAGATTTACTTCGAACTTCAATTTCTGTATCGATTTCAATTGTTTAATGTAATCAGTGTGTAAAATAGAGTACATGTATTGTATGGGATTTCTTGTGGTGAGCTGTTTATCTTTCTAATTATCTCTTCGATTCCTATATTACGGAATTTAGGAACATGGCCACTGTACTCGGTACTTAGCTCGTACCAAGAGAGTGTTAACGGTTTGATCTACTCCGTCATCATCACCGCCACCACTACCGCCGCTGCCGCACCGCCACTAACCAATGTTCTCGATATCAACCAGGTATCTCCCACCAGCGGTGGCACCGCCCCAATTGGGACAAACTGGAAGCTTCCGACCGGTCTCCCGGCATGTGCGATGGCGCCGTGCGGGCAAGTGTAAAAGTGTGTAAGAAAGGCGCGAGGACAGAATAAGGAAGAGGAAGGAAAGAATTCGCGCGGTCTGAGACCCGGTTATGAGGGTAATGACCCGGCATTCGCCTGGTGTTGATCACAGGAATCACGGAAAACTCCCGAGTAGAGCAGCCGGCTGCTAGAATTCTGCTCCAGACAATGGCTGAACTCGACCTAGCTAGTATATAGTTAGTGTCAAGAATCCCGCCAACATCGTTATTCGAACTCTGGGACCTCCGGCTAGAGACACTGCAGTGACATCGATTGATGCCCTGAGCCACCTAAGCCGGTCTCTGGGTTGGACCGCATCCTTCGCCCGCCCATTCTCCTTCTCCTCGCTGCCTTAGTAAGGTCGTAGGTGTCTTGTAAGTATTGAAGTACGTAAGACGAAAAGCAATGGGGTGGCGGCACAGGCTGGCGACTAAGGATGCGACATCGATGTCGATGTTTTCAAGTCATCGATGTTTCTATGAACACATCTATGTTTTAAACATCGGTTGATTAAAGCCAAAATGTTTTTAACAGCGACGTTTCGTGCCCGATGTTTTTAAGTGCTTTGTTTGTGAATGAAAATGTTTCATAATCTCAATTCTGTAAAAATTAACATATGAAATATTAACTTATTTTACCTACGTCAATTCATGTATTCGAGCGAAGTGAACATTGCTTATGATACCTTCATCGAGCATACATCTCTACCCCGAGGGTTGACCCCGGTGCTCTCGTACTTCCTGCGTCATTCCTTGTATTTTTCACAGAAACAGACAGAGCATTTGCAGTGGGCGTTCCCCTTCTTTCCGTATCCTTACAATTTTCGAATCATGTAATTATTTAAACAATCTATATAAATAAAAGTGGATGTTGGTATACAATATATATAAGAGCTATACTCCAACATCGTGAGACCAGTCTCCATGAACTTTGGCACTTTTACGTGTGGTTTTTTTTTCACTGAGAAGGTTTATGTGCTGTTAAATCTGTTGTAACTCCACTACATGCCGCTGTAGAACAAAACTAATTATTTACATCAAATGCAACCCGCAACACATTCGGCAGGACTTTGGACCTAATTCGTTAAATAACTCCTAACAATGCGTTCTGTGTCCTTAAAAAATAAAATGAACGTTTCTAATCCCGTAATCTACAGGATGAAACCTTCTTGAACATTCTATTACATTTTTGCTGGTCCGGCGCCTCCCGATATTACCTCACCTGCTCAGTGATGTGCAGAATCTGCAATTAAATGTTAATGAGAAGGGCAGAGAGCGGCAGAGACAGATGGGGATATGGTGAGGGAGGGAGGGAGAGACAGTGAGAAGGTGATGGGAGAGGAAATAGGGAGATGAAGGACAAAACAACGTTTGCTGGGTTTTCCTAGTAATTTGTGTAGTATCCTGAAATAAATAATATACAATATAGTAACACCTATGTTTATTATGTAACAAAAAACTACGATGACCCCCTCCAAAATGATCGGCTGAATCCGCCCCTGGGTGCTGGTGGGTGGGGGAGGGGGCGCCCGCCTGACGCGCTCCACATCCAGCTGGAAGGCCGCCCCCCCCCCCGCCCGCGCCATCCCAGATGGCGACGCGTGCGACCTCCTCCGAAGCGCGCCCGACACACTCGGCGTGGAGCCAATGGAAGGCTCGAGGGGGCGAGGTTTCTCTCCACAACGATCCTGATGGCGGTTGCCGATGAGCGACAACACGTTTCTGGTTGGCACAAGATGGAGACGGAAATTACTTTACAGGCATACTTCTTTCGACTTAAACGAATTTAAATTGTCATCTCCATTGTGATTGTCGGAAGAGAAATGTGGAAATCGTACCAATTGAGTGTTCAATCGATCATTAGATGTGATGGGATTGTGTTCATATTATATAAAACCAATTGTGATAATGAGATTTAATATTTTCTTAAAAGTATTTTTTTTCTACGATGTTATTACAAGGGAATCATCCTTTGTGCTTACTGCGCTGTGAATGTTGCGTCTGGAACTTGACGACGGTGACATCATTTTTAAACATGGTATTTTTGTACAACATATTTTGAGGAACCTGTTGAAGCATTTACCTTCATCGGATACGATCATTGGCGTCCCAAGGAAAATTCTCGTGCCATGAGTCGAACGTCAAATCATGATATATAACCACACAATCTACATTCTGCCACTTTAGAATGGTCCATATACGAGTAGTAATTATGTCGCCCCAAGTTCCCATGTCCTCGTCCCGTTCTAAGTAGATATCGTGTGAGTAATTCACACCTAGGGTGACGTATCTCAGCGTGTCTTGTCGATCAGGATTTTCTGGACTCTGCTTTCACTCTGCAACTCAAACCTCAACTAGTGGTGCTACAGAATGGCAGAGACTTTCCCGTATTAGGTTTCTATTCCCTTGGGTCTTCGCTAGCTATTCGGAATTGCCACATACTCGTGCCAGCTGCCATCTATCGCTGCACAAACTACATTTTTTGACCATGTGTTAATTTTTCACAGTCCTAATGATAGAACAGAAATCTTCATTTTAGAATATTAAAGAACACAAAAACCTAGTCCTAAATGGCAATTTTCTCTTAAATATTTTGTGCCGTTTTAAAGAAAATGGCGTTTTAGCGGTACTAAAAATGCGAAATTTGAAGCTCTTTTTCACAGAAAACTTTTGAGTTTTCAAAATACTTTATACAAAATACAAGTTATTTGAAGCACTTATACCTAAAAATATAATAATGTTTACAAATTGCTGTTAATGTGCATATTAAAGATGTGAGTGATCTTTGCAAAAAATGAGTACGTTTCATTTCAATTTAGATTTCCGCCAACGTATATTCCATGCCAGGTAAAGTGGATGTGGAGTTCGCGACTACTCTAAACTTAATGACTCACGAATAAACAATGCAACTCCTCCACCTGCCTTTTCTTGTGAATTCCTTTTAATTACTGATCTGTCATCCTGAAGGAGTTTATAATTAGATACCCAAACGAGCCCTGATTTTATTGTAAATTTTATCCATGTTTCGCTAATTAATAACAGATTTGGTTTCGTTTCAGCTATATTTAATTTCGTTTCAGTTATATTTCCCAACAATGCTACTTTAGCGATTAACCATTTACGAGGAAAATAGATATGCCCAGACAAAGAGAATTTTTGAAACTTAACGGGTTGCAAGGCTATTTCCAGCGGGTTTGGAGCTTAGCAGGGGGGCGGGTATACCTGCGATTACTGTCTCCCCCCGGACAGTAATCGCAGGAATAGAATTCCTGGAACGCGTGAACTGAGGAATAGTCGGCGTCAAAATTCGTTGCCACATTGGTGGACATAACGGAGATGGAAAAATTCAAGTGGCGTTGAGCACAAAGAAGTAAGTTGTTTTTCATCACAAAAGGAACACTAACTTCTTATAATTAATTTAATTAATCTAAGTTCCCTATTACTAATTAATACACTAGAATGTTAATAGAACTGTATGTATAAAACAACGATATTATTAACACAAATAATAATAGAATAATAATGTATTATAATAATAAAATTTTAGTAGTAGAAATGTTAATAATATAACAGTTAATATTGATGGTAATAATAATCGTATTAATAAATTAATTTTATTGTAGCCAATATAAAGAGAAAAAAATCGTTTTCATTATTGACAATTAAAAATCTTTTTGTTTGTAAATAAGGAAAGTTAGTAGCATTTTTGCTCCTAATTACCTGTCTTATCCAGTTCGGGAACTTCCATATTTCTCACCTTTACGATGATGACGTCGTCCGCTGTCCACACGTTCTGTTGACACAAACATTCCACAGCTTTTTCGAGGATTTCCAGCCGCATTCTCGTCAGATCCACCCAAATTGTGACACCCATTTTCTCCAGTATCCTTTTGGTCTCGAACATTTCACGGCTCTTCCTATAACTGCTAAATTTTATATTACAGGACGAGTAGTATTGTTTTTTCGACACATTCGAAGGTTGCGGTCATTATTGCTCCTCCAGATGGATTTTGAGAACCTCTACCGTTTTTCCGTTCTATTTCCGTCCTATTTCTGCAATAGTTTCTCTTCACAGTGAGAAATTAATGCCTCCTATTTTGATTCCATTGCTTTGGAAACAATCTGAGAGATTGTATTCACGAAAGCAACCGAAGCCAGGATGCTTTCAAACAGATACAGCGAAATGTGACATGTGTGAATCAAAGGACAAAGCGTACTTATACAAATGTAAGTGATTTTCATTAAACCACGGAACATGCTAATATTTTACAAATCTGAATCTTCAGAGGTTTCTTCTGAATGATGTGTTTTACTTGACTGAAGAATTTGAAGTATACAATTTGCAAAATTATGAATTACACGAGAATGTATAAGCTGTTGTAAATTACAACTTGTAATACCGCTAGTTTCATGTAATATATAAAAATATATACTAGGATCCATGATTATTTGATGAGATGGAAGACTGCCAATTGGAAGGCTATATTTTGAACCCATTATATCAGTAGCTCAATGAGAAAAACTGTCCGATTGTTCATGAATCCAGTTGAACCGAAGTTTTCATTTCACTTCATTGTAACTATCCAATGAAAGGCCTCGGAGTGACAGGCTCCATTTATTTTCCGTTCCCGTGAAAAGGCGCAAAGGTGTTGCAAGGTCAATAGGTCAAGGTTATAGAAATTGAACACGAGTCGAACGATTTTTCATTCCAGGTCGGGCAAATTCTCACCCTCCACACTCAGAAAATGAAATGAAGTGGAGTGGAGGGATGAGCTGCGAACGCAATCCAGCTTTTTGTCAGTCGAAGAGAACAGCAGGGAGGTGACGTACTATGTGCGGCTATTGTTCGCTGGACTTTTTAGCTCACTTTTGTCTCCTCTTCCTTGAATACGACGGGCGTGTCCATTAATTTGCTCTTTTGATGCTGCTCGTTAGTAGTTTATTGTAGCGTTTGTGATTAAAATCTGTTACAGGTAATTTAATTTTATTAACTAAATGCAGAAGATACGCTTAATTAATGAATGTTAAGAAATAAAAAAAATAGTACAAACATTAAAAATAATGTACTTAGGGATGCACACCCTAAAACGATCGGGGGGGGGGACAATTACGTTCCTGGGCCCCTCTGAGCCCCCTTGTCCATTGAACGTTTTTATTTACAGACGGCGTCGAGTCATGGTCTCGGAGCTGCGAGAACGCATTTCCCAGGGCTCCGAGGATCAACGCAGGCAGTTTTTCCTGAGCGGCGCAGCAGCGGTAGGACCGATTGCGAAGACCGCCGCAAACAATGCAAGTGTCTGCTTGGTATAAGTATAATTTTGGGTGACCAAACGTTCCGTTTTTAACGTAATGTCCCGTTTTTGAGCTGACTGTCCAGTTGTCCCGACAAAGGCTTAAAAGAGGCGAAAGAAAGTTCCGTTGTTTTTTTTTCAGTTAGCGAAAATGTGTGTAATACGAAATGGACAATTATTTTTATCTCTGTCGACGACTTCCTATGTTAGTTCGTAGAAGCTTGAAAAATGTGAGCACATCTATCTTGTTCGTTTTTTTGTTTTTTTTTTGTTTCGTTTTCTTTTGTTTTGCCATTCGTGTAATGCCGAAAAGGAAATGCTCTTTTACAGATCATCTGAAACGAGTTTCCACTATTACAAGCAGACCAATAGACGAATAAAATTTAAACTATGAAAACTATTGCAGTAGTAAAACATGAAGACATGTCATTCAATGGATTTCAATGAAATGCTTTAAAAAACTCTAACCTTTCGCTTGATAAAAGTTCTTCAGAAAAATACACGGTTGCAGGAACCTCAAGAGGCTAGTAATATACAGGGTCTTTAGTTTATCTTGCAACCCATGATCGCTAGCGCCTGTTCTTATTTCGGCAATTTGGCAACCGCGTGTCTCTGCCTTCTTTCAATACTGCCGTGGCTGACTCGTTGGGACAGCAGAGAAGGAAGTGAGTTGCGCGTCATAATCTGCAACTTTCCTCTTTCTGTGTTTTTCCCATTCAAGGGATTCGGCCGGCAGGTATGCGGCTCACAAGCCGGAATCTTTTCGCGCTGCGCAGGGTGGATGGGTGGGGTGGGCGGATGCATGAGCCAGCAAACAATACGTCTCTTCAGGCGAGTCTGTCTGCTTAGGAATGGCGAGTCTGTATGTTTCAGTATGCTTAAGAAACGAAACTGTAACATAGAAGATGGGGAGAGAAGTTATGACTGATTTATCGATTTATTAACAGCAAAGTAACAATAATTATTATTTAATGAACGCCAGCTCGGAGAGAAATTACAAAGATATCTCGTGAAACATCGCCGCCAAGCTGTTTATTATTTGTAACAATAATTAATTATGGTACCTGGAAATTAAACAAATTAGAAAATCGTAATAAAATTAATAAAAATATTAATAGAATAAATCTCTTGAATTTTCTAATAATTTCTCCGCCTTTAAACAGGCACTGCGACTCCCCTTCCTATCCACATCCCCCGTGTCTCTGAAGCGCTGGATTAATCTACAAATTGTTGATTTGTTGGGAACTGGCGTTTCCAAAGAAAAATTCTTGAAACATTTTTTTTTATTTATTTATTTGTCAAAAAAACAGTAAAAACTGTATATGACGTGACATTTTCGGGCTCTTTAAGAAATATTTAGTGCCAAAGTAAACTTCCACCAAAATACACGTTGAATCTTCGTCAATATTTTCGAAGCGATTCTTCTTTCCTAAACGCGAGTTCCTACGATAATGAATGAAACGTGAACGAATGACTGCCCAAGGACAGAACAAGTGCTTGCTCTTTCTTCCAACTAAAATAGCCCCGTTCTCCTACCCCGAAATCTGCGACGAGGGGTGGGTCGTTAAAGTGAAAGGGAAGCCAAAGGTATTTCACGCGTTGCCAAATTACCAAAACAAGTGGTTGTGTTCTCAGATACGGGTTGCGAGTTAGACTAAAGACCCGGTATTTTCATATTTACACGTCAATAAATAAAATAAATAGAGAGAAGCAGAATATATAGGTATGAAAATGCACAAAACATGTATAGAAAATTGATGAAAAAAGGTCCCCATCAAAACAGATGAATGTATGTAATGTCTCAAGTAATACACCATATCATTCATGATAATAACACATGTCATTCATAATTATTCTGACCGACTTTGTGTTAGTGTGTTTTATTTCAGTAAAATAAGTGTAATTCCAGTCCATTAAACATAAAAATTACGTTGATGAAAAGCCCTTTTTAAAATTTTAAAGCTGGTCGCCCTAGTATAACATTTATATTCTTAGTATCGTTCTAATATTTTTAGGTTTTTTTCCTAAAAGAAATTTCTTGTGTTAAGTAAATTTTGATTTGTAACTTTTCTGGACGCAACTACACGTAACGCTAAATTCATTACACATACACCCCAGATATCTATTTTTCTATTACTCTGGAAACTAATATTTATTACTAAGAGCTTATTTGCAAAGTAACATAACTCCAAGAAATATAATATTTTCAGAAAGGGAAAGTATTCAAAACCAACTTTATTAGTTCAAGACAGGATTCAACGTTTTTTCGAATACCGTTGAACACTGAAGAAACGCCATTTTGGAATATAATATTTGTTACATATTTGAAAACCGCTTTAAAATTATACTACATAATTCGTAAAATTAATAGGAAAATGGAAATGGAGATACGGCACTTTGAAAATAAGCTTTCAACGACTTCAATACAAAAAACTCGCTTAGTTCCATAATCAATATAAGGAATATGAAATGTAGTTTCCAATGCGACGTGAAAGAACCGAGGGAACCAGAACGCTGCTGGGGCGCAGGCAACCACAAATTTCCATATTCTCAAGCGATAAACACACTTCCACGATCGTTAAATTCCAGGTCAGGGTGCCTTTATCGCCGCATGAAACTTAAGTTAAATTGAACGCCGGGCTGCCGTGTCTAATGGCAGCTTTCCCGCAAACGGAATCTCCACGGTCACCTCCACCCCGGCGCCATGTTCTTCTGGTTCGTTCTCACCGATGCTACCTCCAAAAAAATCCAATCATGTATTTTAGAAGACATTTTTTCATCCTAGCGCCGTAAAGCAAGAGTATTATAGGTGCGGATCTTCGGGGAGGGAAATGAGGGAAATAACCCCCCCCCCTACAATTTTTCAGTAACTATTAATTTTAAGGCTAAATGTACCGACACTAGTTCAATTTGTCGCCATCACGTGGCAGCACCAAATACATTAAAATTTACTTTACCAATAACGTCTGAACAAATGGTCCGATTTTCGATCTGTAAACGGCATTTGACTCCTTTTTGTAATAGAATTTTATGCTACGAAGCCCTTTTTCCAAAAAACTAAAAGAAACTCATTTTCTAAAATTTTTCTCGTACTTCCGGGAACAATTTCAAAAATGTGGGCTTATAGCGCGATGGCGACAAGCTTCCAGAATCCAACGCCGTATCAAACATGCAAATCGGATAAATAGGAGCGACGTAAAGTCAAATTTCGAAAAACACCTCACCTCACTCCGCCTTCCACACCGCCCCCGTCATCCGCCTAGTGGGGGAGGGGCCGCTTCCTCAACCCAGAGACCACCGGCACTGCTAATCCCGGGGGCCTGCAGCGGACGGGCAGGCAAGGCAGGCACTCCGTTTTGCTTTCGTCACTTCGCATCTCAATGTATTTTTTCCCTGCAAATGAAACTAGAGCAAACGCAATTTGAGAAAATGGCGTTTAAGCATTTGTGCAAATTCGGAATTTTCAGTTCGTTTTCACAGAAAACATCTGTTGTTGAGGAATGTTTAAGACATAATGTAAAGCACATATACTCCTAAATGTAATAATGTGAACAAATCGCTGTTAATGAAAATATTTACGAAATGAAAGGCTAGTCAAAGAATTACATTTTTGTAATTTTTGAAAAAACAAAAGAATAGAGCAATATGGCGTTTATGTCATCTCATAGAGTACATTAGGCACTATCCTTTTCAAAAGAAAAAATTTGGAGCAGTTTTTGAGAAAATCTTGTTTTTGTAGTTTTTTTAAAAATTGCACATATTACACGCAATATTGCGCGAAAATTAAAAGTTTAAAAAAAATGTACATGACCTTATTGAAAGAACTAAGTATGGAGAACAAATATCATTTTAAGGAAAAAATTCTATCTTCAAATTTGCAATTGTAGGAAGACGCCGAAAAAAATTCGGACTTCTGCAATTTTCCAAAAATTAGAGTCAATAATGAAAATGAGATCTATGTCACCTTTATATGTATATTCAAGATTATTCTTACAATTAATTTAAGGAAAACATTTGGAGTCATTTTTGATTGATTGGTAGTGACTTCGGGCACGTCAACTACGGAGGTCTTCAGTACTGCAAGTGTAGGGCATGTTTATTTAATCGGGAGGTGGAGGTGATGTTCCCCGCTGGATGGCGAGATCCGGCGCTGACCTTCCGTCGAGCGGGGTTTTCCTCAACCAGGTATCTGCCAACAGCGGGGCACCACCCCAGCCGGAACAAGCTCTAAATCACCGACCGATCTACCTGTCGGCTTGCGGGGTTCTTTCCCAACCAGGTATCTCCCACCAGCAACTCGGAATATTCCTGTAAAAAAGAGCTTCACTTTTCGCATTTACAGTAACGCTTACACGCCATTTTCTTAAAGCGGCTCCTAGTTTAGTAATGAAAATTGCTATATAGCAGGATGTTTTACTCTTCATTAATATTCTAAAAGTAATATTACGAATCTACTACTAGGAAACCGAATAATAAGAAAACTTTAAGAAATGTATTGTGGGTGGCGATATATAACAGCTGGGAAGGAGATGGGGCAAGATGGTAAAGCTGGCACAGAACAAGGAAATTAGAATACTTACTACGAGTAAGTCGGTGAAATTCTGTTGCACCACTTTTTCAAATTTGTCCGAAAGTACGAAAACATTTTTAAAAATTATCTTCAGCTACTTTACTTGGAAAATGGGATTAACCAGGTGAATTCTATCAAGGAGAGAGCGTTTTGAGATCAACTAGTGGTGCTACAGAATGGCACAGACTTTCCCGTATTAGTTTTCTACTTCCTTGGGTTTGGGCTAGCTATTAGGAATTGCTACACTGTCGTACCAGCTGCCATCTATCGTCGCCCAAAGTACATTTTTTGATATTTTCTTAAGTTTTCGAATTCCTGATGGTAGAACGGAAATATCAATTTTAGAATATTAAAGAACAGTAAAACCTCGATCTGAATGGGAATTTTCTTTGAAAAATTAGGAGCCGTTTTTAAGAAAATTACCAGCAATTAGTAAACATTATTATATTTGTGAGTGTATGTGCTTCAAATAACTTCAAATAAAGTATTTTGAAAACTCAAAAATTTTCTGTGAAAATGAGCTTCAAATTTCGCATTTTGAGTAGTGCTAAAACGCCATTTTCTCTTAAACGGCACATAATTTATAAAAGAAAATTGACATTTACGGCTAGGTTTTTCTGTTCTTTAATATTCTAAAATTAATATTTTCGTTCTACCAATAGGAAACCGAAAAATTAAGAAAATGACAAAAAAATGTACTTTTGGCGGTGATAGATGGTAGCTGGCAAGAAGGAGTACGTGGCAATTCCGAATAGCTAGCGAAGACCCAAGGAAATAGAAAACTAATAGGGAAAGTCTGTGCCATTCTGTAGCACCACTAGTTCGCTTTGAGTCCCTGGGACTAACATTCGTGGGATGGCCAGATGTCGACAAGGTGACATCAGGTCGGTTTCTGAGCAGGGATGGGGCATTGGTAGAACAAGGCACGTTAAGTTTTATTAGATTTCTTGTTCTATCAATTTTACTCATTGGTTTTAAGTGAAGATTCGCAGGTAATAAATTCGAGTTCACAGATCACACTTAACCCATGGGTAATTTTCTGCCATCCGTTACTGTGACCAACATTGGCCTCGGGACATCCCCCTGCAGGACCTAGCAAGGGGTCCCTTCGATCGCCAGTCGGCATTACTAAACTTTATGAGATTTTCACTGACTGCTGAAGTCAGCCTCCTTTGCTGGGTAATGCAAGGTTCAGGCTTCCACTCTAATCAGTGGCCTGGTGTGCCAACCCAGTTTCTCTCCTGTACCCTCCATGGCCGATAACAGGAAGTCCAACAGGAAGACATGACACTTACGTCTCTACTTACATCCCTCTCTCCCCTGGAGTACTTCATTTGACCCTTAATCTTCAACCTACAAGTATTACTACTTGTATTCAACCAGGGAGGCCCTACAGTAGCTATACTGCGGTTTTCGTAAATGTGCTTCTGACGGGAATCAGCTGTTGACTGTTTCATCCAATCGGGAGCTTGAACGTCACCATAGTGACATCACTGTAGCGAAATATAAGCTCCCGATTGGATGGCAGCGAAACAGCTGATTCCTGTCAGGGGCAAAGTTACGAAAATCGCAGTATAGGCTACCATTGACATAACTCTCAGGCTCATGGGGGTACTCAAGCTCCACCACCAACTACAAGGTCTTGTACTCCCTGGGTGGACTTGCTATTGTTATTATTAATATAATAATTATTATTATAATAATTATTATTATTATTAATGAATTATGAGATTATAGGATGATGATGAAAGGTGATCGTGGCCTTTTGAAATAGTTACAGCATTCATCTTGAGACCGAGGAAACCACAAAGAAACACAGTGAGGATGTCCGGCCCAGGAATCGAACCTCGCGACTGCGAAGTCCGCTCGCTACGCACGGAGCCACTTTGCTCGGCAACTGCCTGCTTAGATATTCACAAACACTGACTTGTGTTTTTTGTTTGAACATCGCATCGGTACTTCAGTGGTATCGTGATCCACACTTCAAATAGCTCTTCACCGAAATTCACGAGATATGGGCCAATGTTATTCGATGGGAATGGATGCCTTCCTACAGGTGACCTCCTTGTGATCGGTTTAGGGCGTCCTAGCCTGATGTTTTATCGAGCTTTTATCTTATTTTTTATTGGTGGAAATTGTCCAAATGCGCGTCGAACGTAGAGAGTGGAGGTATTATGTGTGACGAAGAGAGAAAGGAGGTTGTTGCAGATACAAAGAGTGTTTTTGTATGCCGTCAATTCATGGAATTCACAGACACTTGGATAATACTTATTCGAATAAATCACGGACATTTATATTATATTCTAGTTGATCGAACTAGAGCTCAATTGCAACACCTTAACTGTTGATTTTATTCAAACTTACTCAATGGCGAATGTCAATGGATTTTCGCATTAACAAGATTCCGCTTTACACATTGTAATGCTGATGAATTTACGTTTGTCAGCTGTTTATGTTCACATTGGAGAGATGTCCGCATTATACAGATTCCGCCCATAGTAAGTTTTACTGAATTATTATTCCTCTAATTCACAACTAAAGATTGTATGAGTCGGTTGTTTATAAAGTCTACTACGGGATGGAACCAACCTCGTAAGGAGCAGATGTAGGGAGTGTCGGTACCTCTACAATTCTTTCCGCAAAATGTGGGCAGTTCCAAATATAGCAATGTCTTGCACATGCCAATCTTTTGAATTATCTGGGAGTTTAGCCAAGTTCTTACATCAATTTTGTGGAACAAATCTCAGAGCTCCGATAACTATCGGGACGACCTGTGCTTTTACGCCCCACATTTGGCTGATCCCGATTTCCAAACTCTTGTATTTAAGACGTTTTACTGCCTCCTCGGTAACGACCTTTTGATCACATGGCACCGCAACAGATACAAGTAGATCCGTTGCTTTCTCAAAATCTCGGATAAGAATATCCGGTTTCTTCGGCGCTATCGTGAGATCATTTTGTATTTGTTGGTCGTATAATATTGTACGTTGTTTAAGAGACCTCACTGGTTTTGGTGAGTGTTTGCACTACTTGGAGATTGTGTTTGGAACTTAAAGAGAGTTTCAGATCTGCCAGTAATTACAAACGCCAGTAACTACAAACTCAATCGTGTTCTTGTTGTTTGTTTGCTGTGTTGTTGTTTTTGTTGTTTGTTTGTTGGTTCTTTATTGTTTGTCGGTATTTTTGTTATTGTTGATTATTGTTTGTTTGTTGTTGGCTGTTCGTTGTTTGTTTCAGTTGTTCGTTTCTTTTTGGCTGTTTGTTGTCTGTTGGTTGGTTGTTATTATTACTTTTGCAGGATGAATGAGCACAGTGTGTGTGCGAAGCCCCGGGCCGCCAGCGCGCCCGAAATGGCAGGATGCGTCGAGAGCTTATGTCGCTGGGAGCCGGGCGGACGACACGTCTGATGGAGGCGGCGGCGGGGGCCGTGCGTCCGGGCCCGCGCTGCGGTGGCAACCGATGACGTCAGCGGGCCACCTCTCCCCAGGTGTGTGGCGGGGAGGAGGGGCGCGCGGTGAGTCAGCCGGCGCCCCTCCCCTTTGCCCGCCCCCGCGAGGAATGGATGGATGGATATGGCCTAGGGACACGCGTTTCGGCCAAGGTGTAAAGGTGGCCGCCGCCGGCCCACGCCGCGCCGCCCGGCGGAGCCATCGCCTAGCGACAGACCGGTCCGCCTCGCTTCGCCGCGCCACGCTTCCCGAGGTCTACAACCAATCACCGCGCTGAACTCGGGCTAAGGACCCGACACTTTCAAGGGTCAAAAAATTACTTTTCCAAATTTCATGCATGGACACTAATACTTACCTTCACTGTTTTTGGATTGGAAATTTTATTTACTCTATGTGTAGTGCAAAGAAGTCCAGGTCATATTAAACAATTGACTTCTTGCGAGGTAAACAAAATACTGGGTGACTTTAATCAATAAGCGTTGCTGTCGCCTCACATATTCAGATGATTTCAAAGGAACATTCAGCTTACATACTTGAAATATGTGGGCGCAGAGTAAAAACTTTATAACTACTAAATACTTGGTTATCAGAGGACTTAAGAACTTTCACCCTGCGACCTCCGAAATAATGCACACAACTCGTACGAAAGTGTCTTTCGTGTACTTATTTCAACATATCATTCGTACGCTAAAACTCACTTCCACTACTAAGTTACGTAAATACTTTTGCGATCCAGAGGAAAACATCCTAATTAAAGGTGAGTCAGATTGATTAATATAATTTATTATCAACTCTTAAATGTATAGTGTTCCTATATTGGATTATAAGGACAGCAGTGTTTCAAATATTTAAAATTACGACCTAAAAAATTAAAAAGTTTAATAAAATTGGAAATTTCTGTACATGCAAAACAAACCGGGCGTGATAAAAAATGTTTTGCAGATTAGAATTACGCACACCCAATAATATGCTTAATCAACCTATTAATCGCATTACCGAAAAGCATCACAGTTCAATGTAAATTATGTTCAAATTGTACAGCCTAGAAATGGTCGAATTCAGTGGCGTAGCCTGAGTTTTGGCTTAGAGTATGTAACTCGAGAAATGAGAAAATAATTTAAAACTTTAATTATAATTTAAATATTTCTCATTCACCAATACCATTTCTGTCATTTTGATCAATTTGAGCACACAAATAATTTGTACATTTAAAATAAAAACTGATACAGTAAAAGTAATAATGGCTCACGTACTTCATGTAGTTAACTGGTTGAAAGTAAGAATAAGTTGACTTATGTTCACGACCTAGCAAAATATAAATGTGTGTCCTCATACTTTAATAAAAAAGAGCACTATCAAACCCAATGATTTTCAAAATTGTCCAATTCATATCATTTCGAACCCAATAGAATTGGCATAATTTATAAAATGGAAAACAATGATCTGTAATGAAAATATAATAGGAAAGAGAAAATCAATTTACAGACACGTAATGAAAAGCAGTTGACAGTTGTAATTTTTGCTGCTTACATCAAAAGTTTCATCCAGTATGGCGGAGACAAACGAGGCTTTAGAAATTTTATTTTTAATTTCATGGGACATTACCGTGCTTACACTTGAAATTCAATGAATCTGAATTTCTGGTGAAATTGCACGAAACACTGGAATTTTCGTATCATCCTTGTCAGTTTTATCATATTTCATTATTACACTTACATATTACATGAAATTTTCTCTATTTGATGATCCCATATTTTCATTATGGCTAGAAAATACAACTCGAATGAAGTGTGATAGAATTTCCCTATTTTCCCTTATACCACCGTTGTATTGCTTAACATAGCCTGTGTTGGCTGTTTAAATAAAATTTTATCCCCTCATATTTTTTACAAATATTTTTAACTGTTTCTCACGTGCTATAATTTGTGCACAAAAATACGACTCCATAATTATGTCGGCACTTTGAATCGCGTGGTGCTCGCCATTCCAGGGCACAGATGTGGATTGCACAGTCACATAGCCTTGTGCATTCAACCAGCACAATCCCTAACCTAAATTGGCTACAAATATATAGTTGCTAAATGCATTAAAATAAGGTGATAAAACTTAAATAACGGGACAATGTTCATTAATTAACCTTGTTTTCTTACAAACACTGAAGAGAACAATGAAGTTTCGTAAAGTTTCGTTTTTTCGTAGGCACTCTGGATGTAATGGGTCACGGTGCATCTGATTCACAGCGCAGGCTAGGCTCTATGGGCTAGGCGGCATTTCAGAATGATTCGTTCATCCTTGTGAAGAATCGACTTGCCAATGGCGCAATGTTTGAAATATAATGAAATATTTTGAAGTAGAAAAAGAAAATAACAAATTGACAATTTACAATCATTTTAAAATAAAATAGCTGATATTGTCAGGGTATGCAACACATCACCCACATCCATGGACGCTACGCCCCTGGTCGAATTGCTGATTTTAATTTTCCACTTTAAGCCTAGCACGCACTGGGGCAGTACGTCATGGACGGAGAGGACGGACGGAATTTTTTTGAAGTTCATTACATAGTTTTCCTTCTAAAAACATTTAAATCACTTAAAACGAGCAGTCACTTAATAAATCGATCTAATCAACCCTACTCTCCCCCTAAGAAATAGACTCACATGTCACATTTTTGTTCTCTCTGACATTAGATAAGGATATTCCTTACATTTACCTGCCTCACCTATCGTATTCTGTCTCACCGAAACCCTTGTCATCGCCCTCAAATAATTGTTTCCAGAATTATCATCTCAATAACGTTGGTTGGAGGTTGTAGCTAACAAAATTACTATCAAGGAGGTGACAACAAGTTACCCCCTTCACACTTTGCTGCTATAAAATTACTGTGCCAATCACTGAAGAGCCTCGCGGATGAACGTTGCACTGTCTGTCAATGTTAAACAAAATTCAATAAAAAAACAATATAGTTTCCCGTAAGAATGCGCCCGCTAGTGCGTCACGGTCGGGACGGGACGGGGCGGGGCGGGGCGGGGCGGGGCGGGGCGGGGCGGGGCGGGGCGGGACGGGGACGGGACGGGACGGGGCGGGACGGGGCGGGACGATTTGCACCTTCCGCAGTTTGCAGAAATTCCAAAGAAAGATCTTCTGTACATTCCGACGTGCCGTTCCGTCCGTACCGATCACGTAAACGTCATCGGCACATGCATGAAGTCGGGGCGGCCTTTTCGCCGTTTCCGTTGTGAAGTTATGTGAAGCGTGTGGATTGATTGATTTGTTATTTCGGGCGCATCGTAATTAGTCCGTAAGTGTAGTGAATGTTTTTATCCCGTAAGGTGGCGGCGGTCGTCCCCGTTGAATGGGGAGATCCGACGCCGTTCTACATAAGTACTTCGGGGGATTTCCTCAACCAGGTGTCTTCCACCAGCGGGGCATCGCCCCAGTCGGAACAAGCTCTAAACACCCGACATGTCGTAGTGGAGAGCATAAAAGAGTAAATAAGGGGTGAGGATAGAACAAAGAAGAGGAAGGAAATATCGCGCACGGTTCGCTTTTTAGGTTCTGCTTCGGCATTCGTCTGGTGTTGATTGGAGAAACCACTGATCAGAGCAGCCAGCCGCTAGAATTCTCCTCCAGACAACGACCTGAATCCGACCTAACTGTCCAGCTAGAGTCCAAAACCCTGCTCTCGTCGCGACTGGAACCGTAAGCCCTCCCGTCCAGAGGCACTACAGTGAACAACGTGAGCCCCCCTTAACTGGTCAGCCGTTTCGATCTGTGATGATTGATGATTCTGGGCCGGTCATTAGTCCCGTAAGTGTAGTGCCTGTTTTCCTCGGGAAGTGGCGGTGATCTTTTCCCAGCTGGATGCCGAGATTCGGCGTCGACCTACCGTCTTCTAGCGGGGTTTCCCCTCAACCAGATATCTCCCACCAGTGGGCACCGCCCCAGCCGGGACAAGCTCTAAGCTCCCGACTGGTTCTCTCATGTGAGTTAGTGTTGTGCATGTTACTGGGGTGAGGATAGGACAAGAAAGAAGACGGAAAAATCGCGCGTGCCGTCCGTGGCCGGTTTGTTAGGGTACTGCTCCGGCATTCGCCTGGTGTTGATCGGAGAAACCACGGAAAACTACCGATCAGAGCAGCCGGCTGCTAGAATTCTCCTCCAGACAGCGCCTGAATTCGACCTAGCTGGCAAGCTAGTGTCGAGAATCGTAGAACCTCCTGGTCAGAGGGACTGCAGTGACTTCAGTTGATGCAATGAGCCATCTCTCCCGGGATCTGCTTTGATAAGAAACCGTAAGTTTTGTAAGGATGTGTTTCCTCCCACATTTTCTGCGCCTCCTGGAGCTTTATTTAAACAAGTTCCCTTCGCGTCGAAGGTTGCAAACGGCGGCAGCCGTGGCTGGGGTGACCTGGCACCGCCATCTCATATTCACGACGCGACGCGCTTCGCCTCTGCGGCGGGGGGGGGGGGGGCATCCCCCGCCCTCGAACTGTCGAGGCGAAGGCGCGGGGAGCCGCCCCGGCCCCGCCCGACCTCGTCGCCTCCCCCACGCGCTCGTACAGTCGACGGCAGAGAAGGATTTCCAGGGGCTGGCCTCGCGTGGATGTCGGTGTAGCGTATCTTCCAGATTACGTTTATTGCACTGCTAGTGGTAGCATTAATTTCAAATACTACTTTATCAGATAAAGATATAAGAATAAATACGTAAATTCATGCTGTCACACATTTTGACACGTAGGGAATTTTTAATGTAATTTATTATTATTATTATTATTATTATTATTATTCCTCTAAATCACGACTAAAGATGTTATATGTCGGCTGAATATAAAATCTACTCCAGGTTGCAACCAGCTACCTAAGGAGTAGATCTAGGGACTGTCGGTGCCTCTACAATATTTTGCGCAAAATGTGGGCTGTTCCAAATAAAGCGATTTCTTGCACTTCCCAGTCTTTTGAATTACCTGGGAGTTTCGACAAGTTCTTACACAATTTTTGCGGAACAAATCCCAGAGCTCCGATAACTATCGGGACGACCTGTGCTTTTACACCCCACATTCGGCTGATCTCGATTTCCAAACTCTTGTATTTAAGACGTTTCTCTGTCTCCTTGATAACGACATTTTGATTTATTATTATTATTATTATTATTATTATTATTATTATTATTCCATTGCCCTCTTGTACTAGAAAACCAACTATTGTGATTGCGGATTCGATTTTCTATGGCCATTCACTATGGAATTTGTGCATTCTGCGCTCCTCTTTTATTATGCATTCGCGAAGTATAATTGTTTTGAATGCGATCTCAACGAAGCCTTGTGGCAGTGTGTCTGCGACTGTAGCAGAGCGCCTTCCCACGCGAGGCGAGGGCGGGGCGCCTGCACTGCAGCTCCGCGTCGCGTCGTTAGGATTCGTTGCGTGCTCGCAATTCCGAAGACTTTTGTGCCTGGCGCAGACTACATTAATTACTCCTCCCCCCTCCCGTTTCCGTCGTGACGATTCGCTTGGCTTCCCGGTCGGCGCCAGCAAGTGCGGACAGGTTGCAAGGAAAGAATAGACGGGTTAAATAGCCACATTTTTCACTTATGGTTTTTTCTTTAATGTTTTGCTGTGCACTCAGTACAACGTTGTATTTCAAGTATGATGCATTGTTCAGTAAGTCGGTCAAAGTAATGACTCCTGTATTTGAAAAAATCAATTTTTGAGTAGATAGGCAAATTCCAGCAAGGTAATAGATTTTTCAGTGCATTGATGACATTTTGCCAAGTTGTGAACACTGGTATGTCGGATTCCACGCGCTACTGAATCTCTGTGGACCTGAAGGAGATTTGCGTGACGTTGATGAGGGCTATTGAGTTGGTTTTTACTTAGCTGCTAAAAAATTACTTAATAGGGAAATGAAAAAAAATATCCATTTAATTATTTATTTCGTGCAGATGTTTCTAAGGCATACATCATAGATTTAACTGGTAACTTACGGAAATATTACCTAAATCAAAACGCTTTCAATTTCAAAATAAAAGAGAACATTTATTGCTAATAATAACAAAACACTTGGCATAATATTGTTTACAAACTAAAAAGAAAAATATCACATTAATTCAATTCCAAAAATTTCAAGAAGAATGCCTAGGTTTACCCTCTTTACAGTTCATGTAACCAAAAGTTCAATTCTAGTTGTTTTATATATATATATATATATATATATATATATATATATATATATGTACACTTCACTATTGACTCTTCCAAATTTTCTAGTCCATTTAATTTTTCGTAATATTGTCCGCAATCCAATATACCGCCAATATCACATTGCATTTCTTACTTTCAAATTCTCTACTGAGTTCCGCCATTCCGACAGAAATGCACTGTCAATAATTTAGACTCTCATTTCAGAACGTCCGTTTTCTATCTGGCTATATGTGCATATGTGGCTATATGTGGCTATATGTGCATACACATATCATCTTGATGCCATATATAGACGAATATCACACAAGTGCACACCATACTATGTAATAATCTTCAATATCTCAGTGGTGATTTTTTTTTATTTGAGGCTCTTTATTTGTTGAGATGCGATAATTACTTGTATATTCCATCTAAGATTTTTGGTTTCGTTAAAAAAAACGGAGAAGCGGAAAGTTCACTTCCGCGCCCTCGCTCGTTCTCTCTCGCGCGTTTGATCGCATAACGCGAATGCGGTGGGTTCTGGGCCCTCAGTTGGCGAGGTCCACGGCCTTCGAGGTGTTGTTAGACCATATTCTACAATACGCGTCCTTCCTGAACATTATTTTATTTTTCAGAGATCAGCTCTTCTGTGCCGACACTTCATATCCTGATGGTTAAAGACGTTCTCGATATCCATTTCAAATTTAATTGAGTATTTAAGATTCCTTGCAATTTAATTACGCATGTCAAAGTATTTTTGATTGTTAATACACGCAATCAAATATTAGAATTTTTACTCCTGCACTGTATGTGGCCTAGACAATTATTCTGTAACACAGTTTAGAGAATATGAGAAATGTTTGTTCCGATCTTGTTAGAATATTTTTATTTCCTCAGTTCTGATTATGTTGCAACGCACTGCCAAAACATTCGATTTCCAACAGGACTGAGAAGCCTTTGATGAGGATAAAAGTGAAATAACAGTCCGTGTCAGTCGTGAGGCTGAACTCCCATCTGGAGGCACAGAGCAGTTTTCGTAATTAAGCGGCATGAGGTCAGAGTGGGCCTCCATGAAAGGGCATTCGGCCAATTTCTTTCCCAGTTCTGCACGCCATCGTGCACAAGATCAGAGAGCTACAGTGAGTCAGACCTGCAAGCCGCTTTTCGAATCCCGCTGCCAGGCTTTACGCCCGCTTGAATCCCCTTTTACTTTTGGCAACCTAAACAACTAAGAGTATTCAATATATTTGAATTCCAAAATACCAGTAGCGGCTGCTTGGGATTGGGAAGTTAGGCACTGCCTTGATAAAGACGTACTACACTGCAATTTATTCAATGCTGCCTGTGGCAGGTCATCAGCGGTTACGGCGCCATCCAATCGGGACCTTACACGTCACTACAGTGTCGTCACTAAGGTGGCATTCAACCTTCCGATTGGATGACACCGAAACAGCTGATTTACGTCACAGGCAGCTTTGAATAAATCCAAGTACAGCCTCGTTTAATAGGTTTCATAAAAAAATTAAATGACTCTTTCAATATTAATATAGTGTAAGTATTATTCATCTGTAAATGTGTAATGAACTTTTCATTACCGTGGCACGAGCCATATTTCCGTTTCAAGAGTTTCTAACAGCTCGTGCGCCATGCGCTCTGATTCGTCTCGTCCCGCAGATATGCGCCCGCTTGCTACTCAGGGTAGGAAATAACGCTTTGAAATGTAATGATATCAGTGAGAAAATTTTTTTTAATAAAATTACAAAAAAATGGATTGAGGTGGGGTATGGCTCCCCATGCCCCATTCCCAGGATCCACGGCTGTCCAGTAATCTGTTTTATCTACCCTGAACTTTTGTTCAAGAACCGCCACTGCAAAATACCATGCTTTCTGTTTCTAACTATTACAATTCATGAGTAATACAAAATGAACCACATTTGCCCAGGAAGAAGTTATTTTTCAATTTCGTGTTATTTAATTATGAAAGCGAAAGCATGATCTTGGAAACTCTGGTAAGTGGGAGAGCTCTTCCCTGTACTCACGAGGAAGACCGAAGAAGATGGAATCGGACTTCTGCATTTTGGGGAGGCAGGTAAACGTCTTACAAAATGTTCACCGCGAGATGCAATCGGGATTCTTCCAGCCAATGATGCCGTCTATATTTAACGATCAGCTCCGCTCGGGACATTCAAAACGAGTTGGGGTCAATCTTGTTATGAACCGAATTGACGATGAAAAATCTCCCGTCCGCATTTAAACGTCACTTTTTCAGATTCCGCAGTTTAAGTTTTTATATTTTGTTTAATTGTTTTGTTATTTTTGTAGACTCTTAAGAGCGTTCCGAGCTACAAGTACACCATCTCAAGCAATGGCGTCGCTTCTCTCTCTGCGCGAGGGTCATAGTCGTTTGCGAGGCGGCGAAGGCCACACCAAGAAGTCTAGAATAGTTGAAAGTTCGTGACAAGAAGCATTTCAGTTCCTCTGATTATCTCTGAGCTTATGAAAAAATTCATTCAGTTTATATCATTTTCATAATTCTTTTATTGCTGCTACTGATTTACTTATAATTGTAAAGTGACTAGACTTAACCGGTCAGGCTTGTACCTAAATTGAGTACTGGCATGGAGAATTCAATTTCGGGATTTCGCCGCGTCAGGAAGATCCTTACACGGCGGAGATAATTTTACCTAAAAAAACACACAACACACACAGCATTTTAAATGATGAATTGGCCAGTGTGTCTTTTCCGTAATTTCTGTTTCTACATATCGTTTAGGATGTTTTGGACATGACATTTTCGTGTGTTCAACTTGGGTCTATTGTCGGGTCGACACGACACTGCTTTTAGGTAGCAGGAATTTCCTGACATATAAATCCTAATAGAAACTACAGGTATTTATTATATACTAATAATTTCGAGCTATATTCTACAAGCATAAACATGTTAATGCTGTTCGTTTAATTTATATTCGTTCTATTACTATACTAGTCGAGGAGGCTACGAATACATTTGCTTCTGATGGAAGTATGAATCAGAAATAGTACACGTATCGTAACTGTGTTGGGTCAAATGTTACGGAAACTTTTTAGTACCATTAACTGATACTGAAATTATTTGTTTTATATATAATCAGCATGCTATACAAGAATTATCCGTGTTTTTAGGTGTTATTTACGGTTTTATCTGTTCTAATGTTGGCACTGAATTCCGCTTAATTTCCGGGTAAATGAAGAGGCTGTCGTGTCTGGCTAATCTGTTATCTGAAGCGAGGAAAGCGGTTCCCCACTCCACTCCATCCTCAGAGTGTTGCTCTCGTGTGGCATCGTCTGTCGGCGCTTGCATGCTATCACCGGCCATCGCTCCACTTCATGCTTGTCAGACGGAGCAGCTCCACAAGGCTACGTTTCGCTCACTGAGGAGTTTCCACGGCCGAGGATTCGCGCCTTCTGAGAATACTAGATCAGGGGCGGACCAAGGGGGGGGCATGGGGACCATGCTCTCCCCCCAAACGGCCTAGAGTTTTTGTTTGTTACTTTCTTTTGTTTGACAAAAATTGATCTAAATATTTATTTATGTTAGAATTATGTAATTAAGTAAAAATTAATATTGTATTAAAATACATTACAAAGTAATATACATATAACAAATGTTTATTATTTAAGAAAAATCTATGATGGCTCCCTCCAAAATTATCGGCTGGATCCGCCCTCTCCTGTATTACCAAATTCTAACTTCATTGCGTCGAATATGTATATACGACCTCGCGTGGTCTACCACACCCCACACTGTTGCTTGTTCTCACTGTCAGAAATTACATTAAATTTAATGTGGTTTAATGCACTTTTTCACATTAAATTTCATGTACCGTGTACATTAAAACGATATCAATGTACATGTACGTTAAATATAATGTGTAAATTAAATCAATGTAGATTTAATGTGGGACTACATTAAACGTTATGTACCTTGTAAATTAAACCGGTGTTAATGTGTTGTACATTAAATTTAATGTTTAAATTAAAATCAGTGTAGGTTTTAGAAATATTTTCTTCCACTATCTGAATTTATGCATAATAAATTTAAAATATATTTCAACATGTATACAAAAAATATAAATTTAAAATTCGTATTTACATTCAAATTGGTAACAAATAAAATTGTAAAAATCTTTATAATAAAATTGTAGCGATGTACATAGTACGCTAATTCTTTAGTTAACAATTTTTTCGAATTCTCCGGAAATTTGAATTTTTTTCAAAGAATTGTCACTGTAACAATGTCAGAATTTAGTACTCTTGAGGGCTACGAAACGTATTTCCGAGCGTAAAACGCGTCCAAAACAGGCGAAGAAGTAGTGACAATTATAAATAATATACATAATCCTGTAGAGTTAATCCATATTTAATATATATTACGTCGAAAGAAATATATTCCATAGACGTAAAGAAATATATTATATATATCATAGGGGCAATACATCAGGCCTAAGAACCTGCATCAAGCAATTGGATGTCGCAATAGCTCAGTGGTTAGAGAGCCTTGCGCGTAAACCAGAAGGGTTACCCGGGTTCGAATCCGGTGATTATTCGTTGAACAAATTTAAATGGTAAATAAATTTGTTATTCAGTACCAAGGTCAGAACTTAGTATTCTTTAGATCTGCGGGACATATTTCTGAGCGTCAATGCGTCTAAAATGTGACAATTTCATAAATTCCAACGGGCAATTCATCAGGCCTAAGAACATGTTCAAAGAATTGATTGTCTCGATAGGATAGTGGTTAGAGTAAGTGGGCGTAAACCAGTAGAGACGGGTTTGAACGGTCGGGTGACAATTATTTGAAAATTTTTAATATTGAAGTTAGTACATGTACAGTAAATTTCATGCACACATACAGTAATTTCAATGTAAAAGTACATTAAAGTAAGTATCATGTACGTAAATTAAATTTAATTTACACGTACAGTAAATTTAATGTACACGCATACAGCAAATTTAATTTACACGTACAGTAAATTAATGTACACGCATACAGTAAATTTAATGTACACTGTACATTACATTTAATGCACAAGTACTTAAAGTACTGTACGTGTACATTAAATTTCATTTACGTACATGATATACTTTAATGTACTTTTACATTAAAAGTAATGCGGAAATTTCTGACAGTGTACATAGGGTATAAGATAAAGCTTT
>JAHLJT010009419.1:155324868-155434671 GCA_031308135.1 Acheta domesticus
GAATTTTATTTCGAACTGTAGTATCCGGCACATATCTTATCTTGGGATCTATTGTTTCAGAAATGTTCTGGGTTTGATACAGTTCTTTCTTTACGCTTTCATATTTTTAATCGACCTCTTTTTTTCATGACAGTTACCTTGAAATGGGTGTAGACGGTATGTAAAGGGTATTAGACGGTAATAAAACTGCCCTTCCCCTTAAGTAAAACGTTTCAAACCATGATTCTGTCAAACAGAAAAAAGGTTTTCCAACTGATTTTTAACGCGTCAACCACTTACCAACATTACAAGTTTACCCATGCACACTAAGAGACCTAATCTTACGATGCTGAAAAGCACATTTCAAGATCTGACCAATCAAGGTGGGGTTCCAGTATGAAACTATTTTCACATTTAAAACAATTATTACAAAGTGCAAAATGTTCGCACGAGTTAAACCAGGTAACAATTCATTTCATATAATCATAGACGTGTTTAAGCCCAAAAGAAGAGGGAGCCCAACTACATTTCCTTCCACACTCCTACAATGAAGAGGATTATAAAATATTTTACCCTAGAGTTTTTCACTGACAACCGTGAAAAAAGTTACTGTAATTCGAGGAAACCTTTTAGAAGGAAAAAGAATTTCAAGAAAAAAAATGGAAATGCTTTCCATCCCTTGTTTGTAAGTGAATAAATCCAAATTTCCCATTGTCTTACCTTTTCTCCCGCGCAAGCATATGATCAGCTTGGATGAGATGAAGATGAAGATGTGTGTCGTGAAATTTACGCCCTGGGGTGATTACATCAACGTGGCTAATCAAGGCCTATTCCACATTCCAGGAGCCAAATAATTTACATGAAATGAATACTGAAAGGTCAATGAAGATGTGACAATCGTGGAATGAATGACAGGGCAAACAGGACTCCCTCGAGAACACGAACCCAATTTCTCCACAGCAAAATCGTGAATGAGGCAGCCAGGAATCGAGCACGAACCCCAGGGAAAAAGCGGGGCAGGTAACAATTACTCTTCAGGTCCATTATAGTTTCAGACAAGCAAAGGAGAACTACAAGGAAATACAAGACCAATAAAATCAGTACACACGGGGTTAATATTATTAACGTTAAGAAACAATTGACTGGTTTTCATTACTAAAGTACAATTCTAAACAGATATAGTTATACACTGTTCAACATTACACAGGCTGGCCATTTCCTTACATAAATTTCCCTGACTTTTCCCGTTTTTTCACATTTTAAAAACATTTCCACTGATAAGATTTGTAGAGTATTTCACACAGTTTAAAGAAAATATTAAAACAAGCCTGAAAATAAATTGTTAGCCCTTAGATTTCGCCTAAAGTACAAAAATAACTGAACAAATGGAAATAGAAGAAAAAATAATGGCATACAATTTTTTAGCAATTAATATCTAGATTTATAATTATCTCAGATTTTTCCTGATTTTAACTCTTCTTTGACAAATTCCCTGATTTTTCCATAACTTTTCCAGAGCAACAAAAATTCCTGATTTTGTCCTGTTTTCCAGGAAAGCGGCCACCCGGTTACATGTACACATATTAACACAAACCCAAAGTTGTTTGCATGAAATACATGAATTGTAAAAGTTGAAAATATATACAATATTTTCGAATAACTTTATTAGAAATTGGCCCTCAAAATACACTTACCGAACGGCTCATTCACAAACTAAGAACCAAAAATCTCCTTTCCTTAGGGATGAAAATATGAACCAAGAGTTCCCAAATACGTGAATTATCTACTGCACAATGTGCCGGTCGATAGCATGAAGGCGATTGCAGTGAGGAGACGGGGAAGAGGCCCCGAACCGTTCGGAAACTTAGATCAGGTGGCCTGATGTTGGGCTTTTGGCTTCGTCGTGGCAGTGGCCCGATACTCTGGGTTAGATGAGGAACTTGTCCAGGTGCATGGAGGTGCGGATAAAAGCTAACGCTTACGTGCCCTCCCCGGGGAGCAATTCCCTCGGTAGAACAAGCAACAGTGTGGGGTGTGGTTCGACCACGCGAGGTCGTATATACATATTCGACGCAATGAAGTTAGAAGGTTGGTGAAAAGGAGAGGGGCGGATCCAGAGCGATAATTTTGGAGGGAGCCATTCATAGATTTTTGTTAAATAATAAACATTTGTTATATGTATATTACTTTTGTGATGTATTTTTAATACAATATTAATTTGTACTTAATTACATAATTCTAACATAAATAAATATTTAGATCAATTTTTGTCAAACAAAAGAAAGTAACAAACAAAAACTCTAGGCCGTTTGGGGGGAGAGCATGGTCCCCATGCCCCCCCCTTGGTCCGCCCCTGATATAGTATTCTCAGAAGGCGCGAATCCTCGGCCGTGGAAAAAAACTCCTCAGTGAGCGAAACGTAGCCTTGTGGAGCTTGCTCCGTATGACAAGCATGAAGTGGAGCGATGGCCGGTGATAGCACGCAAGCGCCGACAGACGATGCCACACGAGAGCAACACTTTGAGGATGGAGTGGAGTGGTGAACGCTTTCTCGCTTCAGATAACAGATTAGCCAGACACGACAGCCTCTTCATTTACCAGGAAATAAGCGGAATCAATGCAACATTAGAACAGATGAAACCGTAAATAACACCATAAAAACACGGATAATTCTTGTATAGCATGCTGATTATAACAAAACAAATAATTTCAGTATCAGTTAATGTACTAAAAAGTTTCCGTAACATTTGAGCCCAACACAGTTACATTACGTGTACTATTCTGATTCATACTTCCATCAGAAGCAAATGTATTCGTAGCCTCCTCGACTAGTATAGTAATAGGACGAATATAAATTAAACGAACAGCATTAACATGTTTATGCTTGTAGAATATAGCTCGAAATTATTAGTATATAATAAATACCTGTAGTTTCTATTAGGATTTATATGTCAGGAAATTCCTGCTACCTAAGAGCAGTGTCGTGTCGACCCGACAATAGACCCAAGTTGAACACACGAAAATGTCATGTCCAAAACATCCTAAACGATATGTAGAAACAGAAATTACGGAAAAGACACACTGGCCAATTCATCATTTAAAATGCTGTGTGTGTGTGTGTGTGTTTTTTTTTAGGTAAAATTATCTCCGCCGTGTAAGGATTTTCCTGACGCGGCAAAATCCCGAAATTGAATTCTCCATGCCAGTACTCAATTTAGGTACAAGCCTGACCGGTTAAGTCTAGTCACTTTAAAATAATAAGTAAATCAGTAGCAGCAATAAAAGAATTATGAAAATGATGTAAACTGAATGAATTTTTTCATAACCTCAGAGATGATCAGAGGAACTGAAATGCTTCTTGTCACGAACTTTCAACTATTCTAGACTTTTTGGTGTGGCCTTCGCCGCCTCGCAAACGACTATGACCCTCGCGCAGAGAGAGAAGCGACGCCATTGCTTGAGATGGTGTACTTGTAGCTCGGGACGCTCTTAAGAGTCTACAAAAATAACAAAATAATTAAACAAAATATAAAAACTTAAACTGCGGAATCTGAGAAAGTGACGTTTAAATGCGGACGGGGGATTTTTCATCGTCAATTCCGGTTCATAACAAGATTGATCCCAACTCGTTTTGAATGTCCCGAGCGGAGCTGATCGTTAAATATAGACGGCATCATTGGCTGGAAGAATCCCGATTGCATCTCGCGGTGAACATTTTGTACGACGTTTACCTGCCTCCCCAAAATGCAGAAGTCCGATTCCATCTTCTTCGGTCTTCCTCGTGAGTACAGGGAAGAGCTCTCCCACTTACCAGAGTTTCCAAGATCATGCTTTCGCTTTCATAATTGATAAAACACGAAATTGAAAAAGAACTTCTTCCTGGTGCGATGCAAATGTGGTTCATTTTGTATTACTCATGAATTGTAATAGTTAGAAACAGAAAGCATGGTATTTTGCAGTGGCGGTTCTTGAACAAAAGTTCAGGGTAGATAAAACAGATTACTGGACAGCCGTGGATCCTGGGAAGGGGGCATGGGGAGCCATGCCCCACCTCAATCCATTTTTTTGTAATTTTATTGAAAACAATTTTCTCACTGATATCATTACATTTCAAAGCGTTTTTTCTACCCTGAGTAGCAAGCGGGCGCATATCCGCGGGACGAGACGAATCAGAGCGCATGGCGCACGAGCTGTTAGAAAACTCTTGAAACGGAAATATGGCTCGTGCCACGGTAATGAAAAGTGCATTACACATTTACAGATGAATAATACTTACACCATATTAATATTGAAAGAGTCATTTAATGTTTTTATGAAATCTATTGAACGAGGCTATACTTGGATTTATTCAAAGCTGCCTCTGACGTAAATCAGTTGTTATGGTGCCATCCAATCGTAAGGTTGAACGTCACCATAGTGACGTCATTGTAGTGACGTGTAAGGTCCCGATTGGATGGCGCCGTAACCGCTGATGACCTGCCACAGGCAGCATTGAATAAATTGCAGTGTAGTACGTCTTTATCAAGGCAGTGCCTAACTTCCCAATCCCAAGCAGCCGCTACTGGTATTTTGGAATTCAAATATATTGAATATTCTTAGTTGTTTAGATTGCCAAAAGTAAAAGGGGATTCAAGCGGGCGTAAAGCCTGGCAGCGGGATTCGAAAAGCGGCTTGCAGGTCTGACTCACTGTAGCTCTCTGAGCTTGTGCACGATGGCGTGCAGAACTGGGAAAGAAATTGGCCGAAATGCCTTTTCATGGAGGCCCACTCTGACCTCATGCCGCTTAATTACGAAAACTGCTCTGTGCCTCCAGATGGGAGTTCAGCCTCACGACTGACACGGACTGTTATTTCACTTTTATCCTCATCAAAGGCTTCTCAGTCCTGTTGGAAATCGAATGTTTTGGCAGTGCGTTGCAACATAATCAGAACTGAGGAAATAAAAATATTCTAACAAGATCGGAACAAACATTTCTCATATTCTCTAAACGTGTTACATCATAATTGTCTAGGCCACATACAGTGCAGGAGTAAAAATTCTAATATTTGATTGCGTATATTAACAATCAAAAATACTTTGACATGCGTGATTAAATTGCAAGGAATCTTAAATACTCAACTAAATTTGAAATGGATATCGAGAACGTCTTTAACCATCAGGATATGAAGTGTCGGCACAGAAGAGCTGATCTCTGAAAAATAAAACAATGTTCAGAAAGGACTCGTATTGTAGAATATGGTCTAACAAACACCTCGAAGGCCGTGGACCTCGCCAACTGAGGGCCCAGAACCCACCGCATTCGCGTTATGCGATCAAACGCGTCAGTAGCAGTTTACGATTCGAAGTGTTAAGGTGTATCAGTGAATAGTTGTCTACACAGTGCAATCTCAATCTAAAGTGCAGTGATTAACTAATTATTAATTCTTCATCAACATTCAACAACGCTGGCCTGAGCCAGTGCATCGCCGATGCCTTAGCCTTGGTTTATCCAACTGACGGCCAAATGGAGGTCGTGGAAGGCGACGGCCGTGATATTTCAGCTTCATACGCACCAGCGTATCTGCTAACTCCACCACAACAAGCGCAGATATCTCAGCATTCAGCACCGGCAATGTATTCAATGCAGACAACAAGTATGCAGCAGCCTATGCAAAATAACATTCAACCAAATCAGGTCAGTCATTACGCGCAAGCCGAAGGCGCGACCTCGTCTTCAAGCTGCAGTGACAATGTCAATGCAAACTCTGTACCAGTCCCCCAAGTGAACAGTGGCAAACGTGGAAACAGTGATCCTATCCAAAATCCAAACCAATCTAAAAAAGTAATTACCAATTCGGATACTAATTATGCTATTCCCACTCAGAATAGTTTCGGCATTCTAGCTAACCTTCCTGATAATGATGATTCAAATCCCACCGACCCCACTATGCCTGAAAATATTAGAAGCCCACCTATCCACATTAACAATATTACGAACATTATTGAACTAAATCAGGAAATTAAAACCCAAATCAGTGCGCAGTTCACCGTAACATTCAATAATAACAAAGCCAAAGTTAACTTCCAAAAAATAGAAGACTTCAGAAAAGCAATTCAGTATTTCGTGAAAGCTAATAAACAGTTTCATACGTATAAGGACCCAACCAACAAAAAGTTTTCCGTGGTTTTTTAAAAACATTCATCCCTCCATCACGCAAGAGGAAATATACAATGACCTAAAGGAACAATACTCTTCCCTTAACAGTGTCACTAGGTTACATAAAAACAATGAGCCCATCCCAGTTGTAGCTGCTGAGTTCTCGGGCCAACAATCAATTGAATCAATTCTCCGAACAACTTAAATCTGCAACTTAAAAGTTAAAGTCGAAAGAAGACGAAAAACTAAAGGAATAATCCAGTGCCTCCGATGCCTAGACTTTGGACATACTAAAAATAATTGTTACAACAAAATCTCATGTATACATTGTGCCGAGAATCATTACTCAGTAAATTGCCCCAGCAAGAATGACCCCCCGAAATGCAGAAACTGTGAGGGGACTCACCGTGCTGATATCCGTACCAATGAATGTCAGTATTTCAGAAAACTATCAGAAAATAAAACTAGAACTTCCCAAAACTCCACTTCAAACATTAGAACCAGCAAACCAACCTCACCCCCACCCCCACCTCCACCCCCGCCTCAAAACGCCTACCACTCCCTGGACTCCATAGAACTGCTAACATACCAAATTTTACCCATGAATCAGCTTTTAATCGCCCACCAAATAACATCCCGACATACATCCCAACTCACAACCCACAAAACAGGCTCCCCCAAAACTTTCTGAGTACTCCTTTTATTCATAATATTATCAATCAAATAATAACTCATATAATCAACATCATCAATTCAGTCATCCCAACTATTATTCAAAACATTCAACAAGCAATTACTTCTAATTTTACTTTCCCCAATGGCACAAAATAATTCAAATCATAGGTTAATCCTAATGAACTGGAACGCATGTGGCATCAGTAATAAAAAAAACGAACTCCATTATTTTCTCCAAACCAATAATGTTGACATTGCTTGCATCACAGAATCTCATTTAAAACCTCCAGCTACTTTCAAGCTACCAGGTTACAATACAGCAAGAATGGATAGGGCCAACTCCCCAGGCGGCGGAGTGATCATACTCATCAAAAACACTATCGCCTATTTCGAAGAAAACACAACATCCATCAATGGCATCGAAACAATAGCAGTTTCACTTACCAACACCTACCCGAATATTACTATCATTGCCGCGTATAAACCCCCCAACAAAAGAACAAATTTTACAGATCTAAATAATTTACTTTCGCGCTTATCATCTTATATTCTTTTAGGAGATCTAAATGCCAAACATGTACAATTTGGCTGCAGAGTCACCAATGCAGCAGGTGCCCAACTCTTAAAATATGTAGTAACTAACGGAATTAAAGTGATCTCACCCCCAGAACCAACCTATTATCCCTATGACCCAATCAGGCTTCCTGATATACTAGACATAGGAATAACAAACATTAATGTCAATTTTCATTCAACCCCGCATTTTGAACTCGATTCTGATCACATCCCAGTGTTAATTTCTACAGATCAAATTCCCCCTCCCCATTCACCCACTCCTGCTTTAAATACTTACAATTTAAACTGGACAAAATTCAAAAATTTAATCCAAAAACAAATACCCAATTTTAAAATACTTAACTCCCCAGCGGAAATAGACCAGACAATAAGTCAACTAAATAACATAATAATTAACACAATAGGCAAACTCAACCCCGTACGACCGATCACTCTTCGGAAACACACAGCAGACAAACTACCACAAAGCATTATCAAAATCATAGAAACTAAAAATAAAACCAGGAGACTATGGATGGCACTTAGAATCCCTTCATTAAAAAAAGAACTCAATACTCTAACCAAAATCAGTAGAAAAGCACTTGAACACTATAAACAAACTAAATACAATAATATCATTCATTCATTAAATACAAGTAATAACTCACTCTGGAACTTCACGAAAAGAATACTCAGAAAAAAAACTATAATCCCCCCACTAACAACTTCAAATGGGAAAACACACGCAACTGCTGATAAAACGGAAGTATTAGCCGACCATTTCGCATCAACTTTCACACCAAACCTCACATCTCCCCACCCAGATCACACTCAAATTCAACTCGTCGCGAATTCCCCTAATTTTAACGTTCCACAACAAATTAAGTACATCACTCCACAAGAAACTCTAAAAGTTATCAAATCCCTTCCAAATAAAAAAGCCCCCGGTCACGATAAAATAAACAATGTAATTCTCAAAAACCTACCCAATTCTGCCATAGCTTTCATTGTAAACATATATAACTCATCTTTAAGAACTGGCTACTACCCTAATACCTGGAAACATTCTATCATCCTCCCTATCCCCAAACCCAATAAAAATCATAGCATCCCTGACAACTATAGGCCCATAAGTCTCCTCCCCACATTAGCAAAAATTTTTGAGAAATTAATTCTAACAAGATTAAACCAATACCTGAAAAAAATACACCTCATACCATTCTATCAATTTGGGTTCACAAATAAACTATCCACAGCACATCAACTTTTGCGCATATCTGAACATTTCCACTCCTCCTTCCAAAAAAAACAATTTTCAATAGCAGTTTTCATGGACATCGCTAAAGCATTTGACAGGGTATGGCATGAAGGACTAAACTATAAACTCTTATCAATAGGCACCCCTACGTACCTCTTCAAAATAATCAAAAGCTTCCTAACCAATAGAACCTTCTCAGTTGCAATAGAAAATCATAATTCTAACCCCCGACCCATTACAGCAGGACTACCTCAAGGATCACCTCTCTCTCCATTACTCTACAACTTATATACAGCAGATATGCCTACATCAAGATTCACTCACATAGCCCAGTTTGCAGACGATACGGTAATCTACATGTCCCACTCCTCAATTAATTACATAGCCAACGAAATTCAATCCCATTTAAATGAAATAGAAACCTGGGCAACGAAATGGAAAATCAAAATCAATCCCTCGAAATCTACAGCTAAAGTCTTCACTTTCAGACCATATTCCTTCCCTGCGCCGTTTAAAATGAACAACAACATAATCCCTTGGACTCCCCATAACAATGCCGTTAAATACCTTGGCCTCCATATGGACACCACGTTAAATTGGAAAATACACATAGACACCAAAGTTCAGCAAGCCAAAGCAAAATTAATACAGTTAAAACCACTCTTAAATCACAGGAAACTCTCACTAAGCAATAGCATCATCTTGTATAAAACCATCATAAGACCTCTTCTTCTGTACGCTTGTCCAATTTGGACAAATGCAGCAAAATATAACATCAACAAAATACAGATAATTCAAAATAAATTTCTAAGAACCATCACTCAAGCCCCTTGGTTTATTTCCAATAAGCAGTTACACCACGAATTTAACCTAAATCCCATCGCACACCACATAGCATTCCTGGCCAATAACTTCTATTCCAACCTAACCCTCATCAACCAAGATAGACACATCAGCATAGGTAAATTTAATGAAACCCCAACAAGAATAAAAAATAGATATCCTATCCACTCATTCCTAAACATTTTTGCAAATATTAATGCTTCTTAGAGGTGCTCGGTGAGTCCCCTCGTCAATTGTAGTGTTCAATAGATTTAGTTTATAGTATTAGATGTAAGTCAACAAAGCAAATGGAGAGTTGTAAAAACTGAACTTTGTATAATAATCCTATTTAAAATAAATTAAAAAAAAAAAAAATGCGATCAAACGCGCGCGAGAGAACGAGCGAGGGCGCGGAAGTGAACTTTCCGCTTCTCTGTTTTTTTTAACGAAACCAAAAATCTTAGATGGAATATACAAGTAATTACCGCATCTCAACAAATAAAGAGCCTCAAATAAAAAAAAATCACTACTGAGATATTGAAGATTATTACATAGTATGGTGTGCACTTGTGTGATATTTCGTCTATATATGGCATCAAGATGATATGTGTATGCACGGCGTACAGGGATAAAAATAAAGGTTGGCATTGTTTTGGGTGTTATGGAGGAGGTCGACGTAAGAAGACGGACGGAATCAACAGCCAGATAGAAAACGGACGTTCTGAAATAAGAGTCTAAATTATTGATAGTGCATTTCTGTCGGAATGGCGGAACTCAGTAGAGAATTTGAAAGTAAGAAATGCAATGTGATATTGGCGGTATATTGGATTGCGGACAATATTACGAAAAATTAAATGGACTAGAAAATTTGGAAGAGTCGATAGTGAAGTGTACATATATATAAAACAACTAGAATTGAACTTTTGGTTTCATGAACTGTAAAGAGGGTAAACCTAGGCATTCTTCTTGAAATTTTTGGAATTGAATTAATGTGATATTTTTCTTTTTAGTTTGTAAACAATATTATGCCAAGTGTTTTGTTATTATTAGCAATAAATGTTCTCTTTTATTTTGAAATTGAAAGCGTTTTGATTTAGGTAATATTTCCGTAAGTTACCAGTTAAATCTATGATGTATGCCTTAGAAACATCTGCACGAAATAAATAATTAAATGGATATTTTTTTCATTTCCCTATTAAGTAATTTTTTAGCAGCTAAGTAAAAACCAACTCAATAGTCCTCATCAGCGTCACACAAATCTCCTTCAGGTCCACAGAGATTCAGTAGCGCGTGGAATCCGACATACCAGTGTTCACAACTTGGCAAAATGTCATCAATGCACTGAAAAATCTATTACCTTGCTGGAATTTGCCTATCTACTCAAAAATTGATTTTTTCAAATACAGGAGTCATTACTTTGACCGACTTACTGAACAATGCATCATACTTGAAATACAACGTCGTACTGAGTACACAGCAAAACATTAAAGAAAAACCATAAGTGAAAAATGTGGCTATTTAACCCGTCTATTCTTTCCTTGCAACCTGTCCGCACTTGCTGGCGCCGACCGGGAAGGCCAAACGAATCGTCACGACGGAAACGGGAGGGGGGAGGAGTAATTAATGTAGTCTGCGCCAGGCACAAAAGTCTTCGGAATTGCGAGCACGCAACGAATCCTAACGACGCGACGCGGAGCTGCAGTGCAGGCGCCCCGCCCTCGCCTCGCGTGGGAAGGCGCTCTACTACAGTCGCAGTCAGACACACTGCAACAAGACTTCGTTGAGATCGCACTCAAAACAATTATTATACTTCGCGAATGCAAAATAAATGAGTGCAGAATGCACAAATTCCATTGTGAATGGCCATAGAAAATCGAATCCGCAATCACAATAATTGGTTTTCTAGTACACGAGGGCAATGGAATAATAATAATAATAATAATAATAATAATAATAATAATTATTATTATTATAATAAATTACATTTAAAATTCCCTACGCGTCAAAATGTGTGTCAGCGTGAATTTACGTATTTATTCTTATACCTTTATCGGATAAAGTAGTATTTGAAATTAATGCTACCACTAGCAGTGCAATAAACTTAATCTGGAAGATACACTACACTGACTTCTACGCGAGGGCAGCCCTTGGAAATCCTTCTCTGCCGTCGACTGTACGAGCGCGTGGGGGAGGCGACGAGGTCGGGCGGGGCCGGGGCGGCTCCCCGCGCCTTCGCCTCGACAGTTCGAGGGCGGGGGATGCCCCCCCCCCGCCACAGAGGCGAAGCGCGTCGCGTCGTGAATATGAGATGGCGGTGCCAGGTCGCCCCAGCCACGGCTGCCGCCGTTTGCAACCTTCGACCGCGAAGGGAACTTGTTTAAATAAAGCTCCAGGAGGCGCAGAAAATGTGGGAGGAAACACATCCTTACAAAACTTACGGTTTCTTATCAAAGCAGATCCCGGGAGAGATGGCTCATTGCATCAACTGATGTCACTGCAGTCCCTCTGACCAGGAGGTTCTACGATTCTCGACACTAGCTTGCCAGCTAGGTCGAATTCAGGCGCTGTCTGGAGGAGAATTCTAGCAGCCGACTGCTCTGATCGGTAGTTTTCCGTGGTTTCTCCGATCAACACCAGGCGAATGCCGGAGCAGTACCCTAACAAACCGGCCACGGACGGCACGCGCGATTTTTCCGTCTTCTTCCTTGTCCTATCCTCACCCCTTACACTAACATGCACAACACTAACTCACATGAGAGACCCGTCGGGAGCTTAGAGCTTGTCCCGGCTGGGGCGGTGCCCACTGGTGGGAGATACCTGGTTGAGGGGAAACCCCGCTAGAAGACGGTAGGTCGACGCCGGATCTCGGCATCCAGCTGGGAAAAGATCACCGCCACTTCCCGAGGAAAACAGGCACTACACTTACGGGATTATGACCGGCCCAGAATCATCAATCATCACAGATCGAACGGCTGACCAGTTAAGGAGGCTCACGTTGTTCACTGTAGTGCCTCTGGACGGGAGGACTTACGGTTCCAGTCGCGACGAGAGCAGGGTTTTGGACTCTAGCTGGACAGTTAGGTCGGATTCAGTCGTTGTCTGGAGAATTCTAGCGGCTGGCTGCTCTGATCAGTGGTTTCTCCAATCAACACCAGACGAATGCCGAAGCAGAACCTAAAAAGCGGACCGCGCGCGATATTTCCTTCCTCTTCTTTGTTCTATCCTCACCCCTTATTTACTCTTTTATGCTCTACACTACGACATGTCGGGTGTTTAGAGCTTGTTCCGGCTGGGGCGATGCCCCGCTGGTGGAAGACACCTGGTTGGGGAAATCCCCCGAAGTACTTATGTAGATCGGCGTCGGATCTCCCCATTCAACGGGGACGACCGCCGCCACCTTACGGGATAAAAACATGCACTACACTTACGGACTAATTACGATGCGCCCGAAATAACAAATCAATCAATCCACACGCTTCACATAACTTCACAACGGAAACGGCGGAAAGGCCATCCCGACTTCATGCATGTGCCGATGACGTTACGTGATCGGTACGGACGGAACGGCACGTCGGAATGTACAGAAGATCTTTCTTTGGAATTTCTGCAAACTGCGGAAGGTGCAAATCGTCCCGTCCCGACCCGTCCCGACCCGTCCCGACCCGTCCCGACCCGTCCCGACCCGTCCCGACCCGTCCCGACCCGTCCCGACCCGTCCCGACCCGTCCCGACCCGTCCCGACCCGTCCCGACCCGTCCCGACCCGTCCCGACCCGTCCCGACCCGTCCCGACCCGTCCCGACCCGTCCCGACCCGTCCCGACCCGTCCCGACCCGTCCCGACCCGACCCGTCCCGACCCGTCCCGACCCGTCCCGACCCGTCCCGACCCGTCCCGACCCGTCCCGACCCGTCCCGACCCGTCCCGACCCGTCCCGACCCGTCCCGACCCGTCCCGACCCGTCCCGACCCGTCCCGACCCGTCCCGACCCGTCCCGACCCGTCCCGACCCGTCCCGACCCGTCCCGACCCGTCCCGACCCGTCCCGACCCGTCCCGACCCGTCCCGACCCGTCCCGACCCGTCCCGACCCGTCCCGACCCGTCCCGACCCGTCCCGACCCGTCCCGACCCGTCCCGACCCGTCCCGACCCGTCCCGACCCGTCCCGACCCGTCCCGACCCGTCCCGACCCGTCCCGACCCGTCCCGACCCGTCCCGACCCGTCCCGACCCGTCCCGACCCGTCCCGACCCGTCCCGACCCGTCCCGACCCGTCCCGACCCGTCCCGACCCGTCCCGACCCGTCCCGACCCGTCCCGACCCGTCCCGACCCGTCCCGACCCGTCCCGACCCGTCCCGACCCGTCCCGACCCGTCCCGACCCGTCCCGACCCGTCCCGACCCGTCCCGACCCGTCCCGACCCGTCCCGACCCGTCCCGACCCGTCCCGACCCGTCCCGACCCGTCCCGACCCGTCCCGACCCGTCCCGACCCGTCCCGACCCGTCCCGACCCGTCCCGACCCGTCCCGACCCGTCCCGACCCGTCCCGACCCGTCCCGACCCGTCCCGACCCGTCCCGACCCGTCCCGACCCGTCCCGACCCGTCCCGACCCGTCCCGACCCGTCCCGACCCGTCCCGACCCGTCCCGACCCGTCCCGACCCGTCCCGACCCGTCCCGACCCGTCCCGACCCGTCCCGACCCGTCCCGACCCGTCCCGACCCGTCCCGACCCGTCCCGACCCGTCCCGACCCGTCCCGACCCGTCCCGACCCGTCCCGACCCGTCCCGACCCGTCCCGACCCGTCCCGACCCGTCCCGACCCGTCCCGACCCGTCCCGACCCGTCCCGACCCGTCCCGACCCGTCCCGACCCGTCCCGACCCGTCCCGACCCGTCCCGACCCGTCCCGACCCGTCCCGACCCGTCCCGACCCGTCCCGACCCGTCCCGACCCGTCCCGACCATGACGCACTAGTGGGCGCATTCTTACGGGAAACTATATTGTTTTTATTTCCCGTATACGTACGTATCGTACACGGAGTGATATACGTAGTATCGGGAAAGTTATGTAATGCTGCGCGAAAAAATGGCCAATTTTCGGCGGAAAAAAATTAATTGCCGGGCCGTGAAAACGAATAAGTGGATAAAACCAGTTGCTAAATTAAGAAAAAAAAATCCTCTATCTAGTGGTGTGGTCAAAATCCATGATTTGTTGCTTCTTTATACTTAAAAATCGATTGACGGCATTCCGTCCGTCTGTCCGTCTGTGGTCAACGCTAGCGCCTAAACCGTTCGGTCGATTTTCTTCAAAATTGATATTCCCCAGTCGATCTGATTCTAGTCGAAGCTTTGTGATTTTGAAAAAGATTCTTTAAAATTTGGGGGTACTTTATATGAAGCCCCCCGGGGATTTTCAACATTTTCTCAAAAACGGCTCCAAATTTTTTCTTTAAACTTTTGGTAGGGATAGTGGTAATGTAAATGTACTCTATCAATGACATAAAAGCCATTTTGGTCTATCGGTTGTTTTTTTCAAAAATTACAAAAATGTAAATTTTTTTACTTGTCTCTCACATCGTTAATATTTACATTATCGGCGAGTTTTTACATTATTATATTTACGAGTATATATGCTTTAAATAATGTCAAGTAAAGTTTCTCGAAAACACTACCGTTTTCTGTGAAAAGTAGCTCAAATTTCGGCATTTTCAGAAATGCTCAAACGTCATTTTCTCGTATATGGCTGCAATTTTTTTCTTGAAACTTTTGTAACGGATAGTGCTAATTACACTCATTAGTATAGCGTGAAGTTTATTTTGAGTTTTTTTTGTTTTTTCAAAAATTATATAAATGTAAATTTTTTGAAAGATCCCTAACATCTTTAATATGCACATTATCCGCAATTTGTAAAGATGATTATATTTGTGAGTGTAAGTGCTTCAAATAACTTCAAATTAAGTATTTTGAAAACTCAAAAATTTTCTGTGAAAATGAGCTTCAAATTTCGCATTTTTAGTAGTGCTAAAACGCCATTTTCTCTTAAACGGCACATAATTTTTAAAAGAAAATTGCCATTTACGGCTAGTTTTTTGTGTTCTTTAATATTCTAAAATTAATGTTTCTGTTCTACCAATAGGAAACCGAAAAATTAAGAAAATGACAAAAAATGTACTTTTGGCGATGATAGATGGTAGCTGGCAAGAAAGAGTATGTGGCAATTCCGAATAGCTAGCGAAGACCCAGGAAAATAGAAAACTAATACGGGAAAGTCTGTGCCATTCTGTTTCTGTTTTTTGACAAATAAATAAATAAAATAAATACGGTCATGCTTAATTTTTTCAAAATACGAGTAGTTTTTCTTTAATTTTGTGACAAACGTAATAGGCCGCTGTAAATTTACTGCGCTTCGGACAGCTGGATGCGTCGTAAATTAGAATGTGCAATTTTGTATATTATTTCTTTCTTCGTTTCTTACATTCGAACCTTGTTATAGACTTACACATTAATATTTTAGAAATTGTTTATTTTGAAATATTTGAAATAAGTAAAAAGAATTAATAGCTTTCAGAATAGCGACAATGCAGGGTCTGCAACAATGGAATTCACTTTGCGCTCGCGAATATCTGTGAATTAGTGTCATTGTTGTGACCTAATGGAGCTGTATGAAAAGGAGTTATAGTTGTCTAATTTATGTTGATATTTGCAGGCGAATATTTAGTTTTGCACCAAATGCTGTACCATTTGTAGTGAGTAGAGAATTTGTTGCATGGTTTTAAAATACTCTTCCCTAATCATGGCCCAATGGAAGGCATTTCTATATTTCCAGGGTATCAGGCTTCTTTTTCCAATACAGGGTTACAAAACTTTTGCATTCTATTTTTGTGAAGTTGTAGAATTCACATAGTTCTGACAACACTGCAATGGAAATAGTGAGTTCCAAGCGAAGATGTTAGTAGCGCATAAAGTGCAATATTACAGTACTACTTAGCTGTTTCCTCTAATACGGGAAAGTAAGTGCTGTTGTAGCACCACTAGTTTTAATTGAATTTTGTTTAACATTGACAGACTGTGCAACGTTCATCCGCGAGGCTCTTCAGTTGATTGGCACAGTAATTTTATAGCAGCAAAGTGTGAAGGGGGTAACTTGTTGTCACCTCCTTGATAGTAATTTTGTTAGCTACAACCTCCAACCAACGTTATTGAGATGATAATTCTGGAAACAATCATTTGAGGGCGATGACAATGGTGTCGGTGAGACAGAATACGGTAGGTGAGGCAGGTAAATTTAAGGAATATCCCTATCTAATGTCAGTGAGAACAAAAATGTGACATGTGAATCTATTTCTTAGGGGGAGAGTAGGATTGATTAGATCGATTATTAAGTGACTGCTCGTTTTAAGTGATTTAAATGTTTTTAGAAGGAAAACTATGTAATGAACTTCAAAAAAATTCCGTCCGTCCTCTCCGTCCATGACGTACCGCCCCAGTGCGTGCTAGGCTTAAAGTGGAACATTAAAATCAGCAATTCGACCATTTCTAGGCTGTACAATTTGAGCATAATTTATATTGAACTGTGATGCTTTTCGGTAATGCGATTAATAGGTTGATTAAGCATATTATTGGGTGTGCATAATTCTAATCTGCAAAACATTTTTTATTACGCCCGGTTTGTTTTGCATGTACAGAAATTTCCAATTTTATTAAACTTTTTAATTTTTTAGGTCGTAATTTTAAATATTTGAAACACTGCTGTCCTTATAATCCAATATAGAAACACTATACATTTAAGAGTTGATAATAAATTATATTAATCAATCTGACTCACCTTTAATTAGGATGTTTTTCTCTGGATCGCAAAAGTATTTACGTAACTTAGTAGTGGAAGTGAGTTTTAGCGTACGAATGATATGTTGAAATAAGTACACGAAAGACACTTTCGTACGAGTTGTGTGCATTATTTCGGAGGTCGCAGGGTGAAAGTTCTTAACTCTGATAACCAAGTATTTAGTAGTTATAAAGTTTTTACTCTGCGCCCACATATTTCAAGTATGTAAGCTGAATGTTCCTTTGAAATCATTCTGAATATGCGAGGCGACAGCAACGCTTATTGATTAAAGTCACCCAGTATTTTGTTTACCTCGCAAGAAGTCAATTGTTTAATATGACCTCGAGTTCTTTGCACTACACATAGAGTAAAATAAAATTTCCAATCCAAAAACAGTGAAGGTAAGTATTAGTGTCCATGCATGAAATTTGGAAAAGTAATTTTTTGACCCTTGAAAGTGTCGGGTCCTTAGCCCGAGTTCAGCGCGGTGATTGGTTGTAGACCTCGGGAAGCGTGGCGCAGCGAGGCGAGGCGGACCGGTCTGTCGCTAGGCGATGGCTCCGCCGGGCGGCGCGGCGTGGGCCGGCGGCGGCCACCTTTACACCTTGGCCGAAACGCGTGTCCCTAGGCCATATCCATCCATCCATTCCTCGCGGGGGCGGGCAAAGGGGAGGGGCGTCGGCTGACTCACCGCGCGCCCCTCCTCGCCGCCCCGCCCGCGCCACCACACACCTGGGGAGAGGTGGCCCGCTGACGTCATCGGTTGCCACCGCAGCGCGGGCCCGGACGCACGGCCCCCGCCGTCGCCCCCATCAGACGTGTCGTCCGCCCGGCTCCCAGCGACATAAGCTCTCGACGCATCCTGCCATTTCGGGCGCGCTGGCGGCCCGGGGCTTCGCACACACACTGTGCTCATTCATCCTGCAAAAGTAATAATAACAACCAACCAACCAACCAACCAACAGACAACAAACAGCCAAAAAGAAACGAACAACTGAAACAAACAACGAACAGCCAACAACAAACAAACAATAATCAACAATAACAAAAATACCAACAAACAAACAACAAAAACAACAAACACAGCAAACAAACAACAAGAACATGATTGAGTTTGTAATTACCTCGACTGGCAGATCTGAAACGCTCTTTAAGTTCCAAACACAATCTCCAAGTAGTGCAAACACTCACCAAAACCAGTGAAGTCTCTTAGACAACGTACAATATTATACGACCAACAAATACAAAATGATCTCACGATAGCGCCGAAGAAACCGGATATTCTTATCCGAGATTTTGAGAAAGCAACGGGTCTACTTGTATCTGTTGCGGTGCCATGTGATCAAAAGGTCGTTACCGAGGAGGCAGTGAAACGTCTTAAATACAAGAGTTTGGAAATCGGGATCAGACAAATGTGGGGCGTAAAAGCACAGGTCGTCCCGATAGTTATCGGAGCTCTGAGATTTGTTCAACAAAATTGATGTAAGAACTTGGCTAAACTCCCAGATAATTCAAAAGATTGGCATGTGCAAGACATTGCTATATTTGGAACTGCCCACATTTTGCGGAAAGAATTGTAGAGGTACCGACACTCCCTACATCTGCTCCTTACGAGGTTGGTTCCATCCCGTAGTAGACTTTATAAACAACCGACTCATACAATCTTTAGTTGTGAATTAGAGGAATAATAATTCAGTAAAACTTACTATGGGCGGAATCTGTATAATGCGGGCATCTCTCCAATGTGAACATAAACAGCTGACAAACGTAAATTCATCAGCATTACAATGTGTAAAGCGGAATCTTGTTAATGCGAAAATCCATTGACATTCGCCATTGAGTAAGTTTGAATAAAATCAACAGTTAAGGTGTTGCAATTGAACTCTAGTTCGATCAACTAGATTATAATATAAATGTCCGTGATTTATTCGAATAAGTATTATCAAAGTGTCTGTGAATTGCATGAATTGAGGGCATACAAAAACACTCTTTGTATCTGCAACAACCTCCTTTCTCTCTTCGTCACACATAATACCTCCACTCCCTACGTTCGACGCGCATTTGGACAATTTCCACCAATAAAAAAATAAGATAAAAGCTCGATAAAACATCAGGCTAGGACGCCCTAAACCGATCACAAGGAGGTCACCTGTAGGAAGGCATCCATTCCCATCGAATAACATTGGCCCATATCTCGTGAATTTCGGTGAAGAGCTATTTGAAGTGTGGATCACGATACCACTGAAGTACCGATGCGATGTTCAAACAAAAAACACAAGCCAGTGTTTGTGAATATCTAAGCAGGCAGTTGCCGAGCAAAGTGGCTCCGTGCGTAGCGAGCTGACTTCGCAGTCGGGAGGTTCGATTCCTGGGCCGGACATCCTCACTGTGTTTCTTTGTGGTTTCCTCGGTCTTAAGATGAATGCTGTAATTATTTCAAAAGGCCACGATCACCTTTCATCATCATCCTATAATCTCATAATTCATTAATAATAATAATAATAACAATAATAATAATAACAATAATAATAATAATAATAATAATAATAATAATAGCAAGTCCACCCAAGGAGTACACGACCTTGTAGTTGGTGGTGGAGCTTGAGTACCCCCATGAGCCTGAGAGTTATGTCAGTGGTAGCTTATACTGCGATTTTCGTAACTTTGCCCCTGACAGGAATCAGCTGTTTCGCTGCCATCCAATCGGGAGCTTATATTTCGCTACAGTGATGTCACTATGGTGATGTTCAAGCTCCCGATTGGCTGAAACAGTCAACAGCTGATTCCCGTCAGAAGCACATTTACGAAAACCGCAGTATAGCTACTGGTAGGGCCTCCCTTGTTGAATACAAGTAGTAATACTTGTAGGTTGAAGGTTAACGGTCAAATGAAGTACTCCAGGGGAGAGAGGGATGTAAGTAGAGACGTAAGGGTCATGACTTCCTGTTGGACTTCCTGTTATCGGCCATGGAGGGTACAGGAGAGAAACTGGGTTGGCACACCAGGCCACTGATTAGAGTGGAAGCCTGAACCTTGCATTACCCAGCGAAGGAGGCTGACTTCAGCAGTCAGTGAAAATCTCATAAAGTTTAGTAATGCCGACTGGCGATCGAAGGGACCCCTTGCTAGGTCCTGCAGGGGGATGTCCCGAGGCCACTGTTGGTCACAGTAACGGATGGCAGAAAATAACCCATGGGTTAAGTGTGATCTGTGAACTCGAATTTGCTACCTGCGAATCTTCACTTAAAACCAATGAGTAAAATTGATAGAACAAGAAATCTAATAAAACTTAACGTGCCTTGTTCTACCAATCAGAATCCCTGCTCAGAAACCGACCTGATGTCACCTTGTCGACATCTGGCCATCCCACGAATGTTAGTCCCAGGGACTCAAAGCGAACTAGTGGTGCTACAGAATGGCACAGACTTTCCCTATTAGTTTTCTATTTCCTTGGGTCTTCGCTAGCTATTCGGAATTGCCACGTACTCTTTCTTGCCAGCTACCATCTTTCACCGCCAAAAGTACATTTTTTTTGTCATTTTCTTAATTTTTCGCTTTCCTATTGGTAGAACGAAAATATTAATTTTAGAATATTAAAGAACAGAAAAACCTAGCCGTAAATGGCAATTTTCTTTTATAAATTATGTGACGTTTAAGAGAAAATGGCGTTTTTAGCACTACTAAAAATGCGAAATTTCAAGCTCATTTTCACAGAAAATTTTTGAGTTTTCAAACTACTTTATTTGAAGTTATTTGAAGCACATACACTCACAAATATAATAATGTTTACTAATTGCTGGTAATTTTCTTAAAAACGGCTCCTAATTTTTCAAAGAAAATTCCCATTCAGATCGAGGTTTTACTGTTCTTTAATATTCTAAAATTGATATTTCCGTTCTACCATCAGGAATTCGAAAACTTAAGAAAATATCAAAAAATGTACTTTGGGCGACGATAGATGGCAGCTGGTACGACAGTGTAGCAATTCCGAATAGCTAGTCCAAACCAAGGAAGTAGAAAACTAATACGGGAAAGTCTGTGCCATTCTGTAGCACCACTAGTTGATCTCAAACGGCTCTCCTTGATAGAATTCACCTGGTTAATCCCATTTTCCAAGTAAAGTAGCTGAAGATAATTTTTAAAAATGTTTTCGTACTTTCGGACAAATTTGAAAAAGTGGTGCAACAGAATTTCACCGACTTACTCGTAGTAAAGTATTCTAATTTCCTTGTTCTGTGCCAGCTTTACCATCTTGCCCCATCTTCTTCCCAGCTGTTATATATCGCCACCCACAATACATTTCTTAAAGTTTTCTCATTATTCGGTTTCCTAGTAGTAGATTCGTAATATTACTTTTAGAATATTAATGAAGAGTAAAACATCCTCCTATATAGCAATTTTCATTAATAAACTTGGAGCCGCTGTTAAGAAAATGGCGTGTAAGCGTTACTGTAAATGCGAAAATTGAAGCTCTTTTTTACAGGAATATTCCGAGTTGCTGGTGGGAGATACCTGGTTGGGAAAAACCCCGCAAGCCGACAGGTAAATCGGTCGGTGATTTAGAGCTTGTTCCGGCTGGGGTGGTGCCCCGCTGTTGGCAGATACCTGGTTGGGGAAAACTCCGCTAGACGGAAGGTCAGCGCCGGATCTCGCCATCCAGCGGGGAACATCACCTCCACCTCCCGATTAAATAAACATGCCCTACACTTGGGGTACTGAAGACCTCCGTAGTTGACGTGCCCGAAGTCACTACCAATCAATCAAAAATGACTCCAAATGTTTTCCTTAAATTAATTGTAAGAATAAACTAGAATATACATATAAAGGTGGCATAGATCTCATTTTCATTATTGACTCTAATTTTTGGAAAATTGCAAAAGTCCGAATTTTTTTCGGCGTCTTCCTACAATTGCAAATTTGAAGACTGAATTTTTTCCTTAAAATGATATTTGTTCTCCATACTTAGTTCTTTCAATAAGGTCATGTACATTTTTTTAAAACTTTTAGTTTTCGCGCAATATTGCGTGCAATATGTGCAATTTTTAAAAAAACTACAAAAACAAGATTTTCTCAAAAACTGCTCCAAATTTTTTCTTTTGAAAAGGATAGTGCCTAATGTACTCTATGAGATGACATAAACGCCATATTGCTATATTCTTTTGTTTTTTCAAAAATTACAAAAATGTAATTCTTTGATTAGCCTTTCATTTCGTAAATATTTTCATTAACAGCGATTTGTTCACATTATTACATTTAGGAGTATATGTGCTTTACATTATGTCTTAAACATTCCTCAACAACAGATGTTTTCTGAGAAAACGAACTGAAAATTCCGAATTTGCACAAATGCTAAAACGCCATTTTCTCAAATTGCGTTTGCTCTAGTTTCATTTGCGGGGAAAAAATACATTGAGATGCGAAGTGACGAAAGCATAACGGAGTGCCTGCCTCGCCTGCCCGTCCGCTGCAGGCCCCGGGATTAGCAGTGCCGGTGGTCTCCGGGTTGAGGAAGCGGCCCCTCCCCACTAGGCCGATGACGGGGGCGGTGTGGAAGGCGGAGTGGGGTGAGGTGTTTTTCGAAATTTGACTTTACGTCGCTCCTATTTATCCGATTTGCATGTTTGATACGGATTTTCATGTTTGGATTCTGGAAGCTTGTCGCCATCGCGCTATAAGCCCACATTTTTGAAATTGTTCCCGGAAGTACGAGAAAAATTTTAGAAAATGAGTTTCTGTTAGTTTTTTTGGAAAAAGGGCTTCGTAGCATAAAATTCTATTACAAAAAGGAGTCAAATGCCGTTTACAGATCGAAAATCGGACCATTTGTTCAGACGTTATTGGTAAAGTAAATTTTAATGTATTTGGTGCTGCCACGTGGTGGCGACATATTGAACTAGTGTCGGTACATTTAGCCTTAAAATTAATAGTTACTGAAAAATTGTAGGGGGGGGGTATTTCCCTCATTTCCCTCCCGAAGATCCGCACCTATAATACTCTTGCTTTACGGCGCTAGGATGAAAAAATGTCTTCTAAAATACATGATTGGATTTTTTTGGAGGTAGCATCGGTGAGAACGAACCAGAAGAACATGGCGCCGGGGTGGAGGTGACCGTGGAGATTCCGTTTGCAGGAAAGCTGCCATTAGACACGGCAGCCCGGCGTTCAATTTAACTCAAGTTTCATGCGGCGATAAAGGCACCCTGACCTGGAATTTAACGATCGTGGAAGTGTGTTTATCGCTTGAGAATATGGAAATTTGTGGTTGCCTGCGCCCCAGCAGCGTTCTGGGTTCCCTCGGTTCTTTCACGTCGCATTGGAAACTACATTTCATATTCCTTATATTGATTATGGAACTAAGCGAGTTTTTTGTATTGAAGTCGTTGAAAGCTTATTTTCAAAGTGACGTATCTCCATTTCCATTTTCCTATTAATTTTACGAATTATGTAGTATAATTTTAAAGCGGTTTTCAAATATGTTGCCAAATATTATATTCCAAAATGGCGTTTCTTCAGTGTTCAACGGTATTCGAAAAAAACGTTGAATCCTGTCTTGAACTAATAAAGTTGGCTTTGAATACTTTCCCTTTCTGAAAATATTATATTTCTTGGAGTTATGTTACTTTGCAAATAAGCTCTTAGTAATAAATATTAGTTTCCAGAGTAATAGAAAAATAGATATCTGGGGTGTATGTGTAATGAATTTAGCGTTACGTGTAGTTGCTTCCAGAAAAGTTACAAATCAAAATTTACTTAAGGGGAGACCCTACTGAGTTTTTAGACCAAAATAGGTCCAAACACCGAAATTGAAGTTTATGGCCTACCCATTAGCCCATCATGTGGGGCATCCGGGAATACAAAATTTTTACATGTGCGGCCATTTTTAAATGACCTGCGGGGTCTTTTTACTGACACCTCCGCAGCCCCTTTAATCGGTTACGCCCCCTTTCTCTAGAAAATATGCCTTTTTTACTGTTCCTTGCTTCTTTTAGTTCGTACTTCGCGGACAAACTGTTGTTGCGAGATTTGTGCTGCACTCTAACACCATTATTGTTAACTATACGGTCTTTGTTGTCATGGAAATTAAGTTAAATATATTTCTTTCACATAAATATAGCCCTGAGCTTTGTTTTAGTAATCAAAACAATAATATCTCTACAAATATTTTATTTTTAATTATGAAAGATAAAATTAATGATAATATTTATCAACAAACATTTGTGTGATTAAATAATTTCGAATTTGGGTTCAGCACGTGCTGACCAGCTGGTCAGTGTTTGTTTACAAATGGTTGATGTGTTTGAGTAGTAATTTGAATGTAGTGTTTCTAAGGCTATGTAATTCTTAGGTAATTTGTAAATGTGACATTTTTACAACTAGTTAAACGAAGCATTCTTTGTCAAGCCTGTGGCGTAAATCAAAAAGTCGAAATAGGAAAACGAGGAAATGTTGTGTTGCAAACTTTCAAAAGCTTTGGAGTAGGATAGCAACTGAACTAAAAAATTCAGAAAATGTTGCATGTCCTTCTTGCAAATGCTTTGGGTGAGTTTAATATATGCTCACTTGCTTGCCTAAAACACAAAATGATCATGAATGAGAGAGAACTGTGTGAGAGCACAATTAGGATCAGTGCCCACCATGACCAAATGAGTAAAAAGAATTGCAGTATGAAAGGAAAAGATGAACAAAAATTGCTAGAAAGAAGGAAATCATGACCAAAACTGTTATAGGGAAAAGAAAGAAGGCCAAGGAAGAAGATGTACGAGGTGCTAAGAAATTCTAATGCAAAAGTATGATTGTATATTTGGTGTATGAATAAATTAGTCGTTTTCTCCAAATTACATTTTTCAATATTCAAAATGTTCCATGCGCATTGTATATATTCAGATTGGCTTCAAATTTTGCAGGCAAATAAAACACATTACTGTTTTCAATAGTTGGTATTCATTTAGAAATATAACTAAAAGTACAAAAGATATTTTAGATTAAAGATGAAAAAATAATGAAAACTGAAAAATAAAAATCTCACAAAATGAAAATATTTTTCATTCTGCAACCAATAGCAACTTCTGCAAACCAATACCAATTATTATTTACTAGCTTACTGTGCTTATTACAAAAAATATTCAAGATGATATCTCAAGAATTTATGCACTTGGAACATTTTTTATATTTTGTTATTTTTTTTCGAATAAATGTCTATAAATCCAATATTTTTCAACCAAAATGGTTCAAAATTTGAAATAACATTTATTTTAATGTATATAAATCCCATATAAAATATTGTAAAAATTGATCCAAAATTGCCAAAAATCATAAATTCAGTAGGGTCTCCCCTTAACACAAGAAATTTCTTTTAGGAAAAAAACCTAAAATATTAGAACGATATTAAGAATATAAATGTTATACTAGGGTGACCAGCTTAAAAATTTTAAAAAGGGCTTTTCATCAACGTAATTTTTATGTTTAATGGACTGGAATTACACTTTTTTACTGAAATAAAACACACTAACACAAAGTCGGTCAGAATAATTATGAATGACATGTGTTATTATCATGAATGATATGGTGTATTACTTGAGACATTACATACATTCATCTGTTTTGATGGGGACCTTTTTTCATCAATTTTCTATACATGTTTTGTGCATTTTCATACCTATATATTCTGCTTTTCTCATTTTATTTATTGACGTGTAAATATGAAAATATATTACTAGCCTCTTGAGGTTCCTGCAACCGTGTATTTTTCTGAAGAACTTTTATCAAGCGAAAGGTTAGAGTTTTTTACAGCATTTCATTGAAATCCATTGAATGACATGTCATCATGTTTTACTACTGCAATAGTTTTCATAGTTTAAATTTTATTCGTCTATTGGTCTGCTTGTAATAGTGGAAACTCGTTTCAGATGATCTGTAAAAGAGCATTTCCTTTTCGGCATTACACGAATGGCAAAACAAAAGAAAACGAAACAAAAAACAAAACAAACAAAACAACAACAACAACGAACAAGCTCACATTTTTCAAGCTTCTACGAACTAACATAGGAAGTCGTCGACAGAGATAAAAATAATTGTCCATTTCGTATTACACACATTTTCGCTAACTGAAAAAAAAACAACGGAACTTTCTTTCGCCTCTTTGCCTTTGTCGGGACAACTGGACAATCAGCTCAAAAACGGGACATTACGTTAAAAACGGAACGTTTGGTCACCCAAAATTATACTTATACCAAGCAGACACTTGCATTGTTTGCGGCGGTCTTCGTAATCGGTCCTACCGCTGCTGCGCCGCTCAGGAAAAACTACCTGCGTTGATCCTCGGAGCCCTGGGAAACGCGTTCTCGCAGCTCCGAGACCATGACTCGACGCCGTGTGTAAATAAAAACGTTCAATGGACAAGGGGGCTCAGAGGGGCCCAGGAACGTAATTGTCCCCCCCCCGATCGTTTTTAGGGTGTGCATCCCTAAGTACATTATTTTTAATGTTTGTACTATTTTTGTTATTTCTTAACATTCATTAATTAAGCGTATCTTCTGCATTTAGTTAATAAAATTAAATTACCTGTAACAGATTTTAATCACAAACGCTACAATAAACTACTAACGAGCAGCATCAAAAGAGCAAATTAATGGAAACGCCCGTCGTATTCAAGGAAGAGGAGACAAAAGTGAGCTAAAAAGTCCAGCGAACAATAGCCGCACATAGTACGTCACCTCCCCGCTGTTCTCTTCGACTGACAAAAAGCTGGATTGCGTTCGCAGCTCATCCCTCCATTCCACTCCATTTCCTTTTCTGAGTGTGGAGGGTGAGAATTTGCCCGACCTGGAATGAAAAATCGTTCGACTCGTGTTCAATTTCTATAACCTTGACCTATTGACCTTGCAACACCTTTGCGCCTTTTCACGGGAACGGAAAATAAATGGAACCTGTCACTCCGAGGCCTCTTGAGATTTCATTGGATAGTTACAATGAAGTGAAATGAAAACTTCGGTTCAACTGGATTCATGAACAGAAATGCAATTCGAATGAGAGAAGAATGAGTTGCCAAATGTTCGATGACCACCGTCACCAACTTCAGAACACCAATTCGCCAGATCCCAAATGTCCATCGCCATCGGTACAAAATCGGACAGTTTTTCTCATTGAGCTACTGATATAATGGGTTGAAATTATAGCCTCCCAATTGGCAGTCTTCCATCTCATCAAATAATCATGGATCCTTGTATATATTTTTATATTTTACATGAAACTAGTGGTATTACAAGTTGTAATTTACAACAGCATATACATTCTCGTGTAATTCATAAGGTTAAATATTGTTATAATTTTGCAAATTGTATACTTCAAATTCTTCAGTCATCAAGTGAAACACATCATTCAGAAGAAACCTCTGAAGATTCAGATTTGTAAAATATTAGCATGTTCCGTGGTTTTAATGAAAATCAGACTTACATTTTTATAAGTACGCTTTGTCCTTTGATTCACACATGTCACATTTCGCTGTATCTGTTTGAAAGCATCCTGGCTTCGGTTGCTTTCGTGAATACAATCTCTCAGGTTGTTTCCAAAGCAATGGAATCAAAATATAGTAATAGTAATTAGTAATAGGGAACTTAGATTAATTAAATTAATTATAAGCAGTTAGTGTTCCTTTTGTGATGAAAAACAACTTACTTCTTTGTGCTCAACGACACTTGAATTTCTCCATCTCCGTTATGTCCACCAATGTGGCAATGTATTTTGACGCCGACTATTCCTCAGTTCACGCGTTCCAGGAATTCTATATCTGCGATTACTGTCCGGGGGAGACAGTAATCGCAGGTATACCCGCCCCCCTGCTAAGCTCCAAACCCGCTGGAAATAGCCTTGCAACCCTTAAGTTTTTAAAAATTCTCTTTGTCTGGGCATATCAATTTTCCTCGTAAATGGTTAGTCGCTAAAGTAGCATTGTTGGGAAATATAACTGAAACGAAATTAAATATAGCTGAAACGAAACCAAATCTGTCATTAATTAGCGAAACATGGATAAAATTTACAATAAAATCAGGGCTCCTTTGGGTATCTAATTATAAACTCCTTCAGGATGACAGATCAGTAATTAAAAGGAATTCACAGGAAAAGTCAGGTGGAGGAGTTGCATTGTTTATTCGTGAGTCATTAAGTTTAGAGTAGTCGCGAACTCCACATCCACTTTACCTGGCATGGAATATCCGTTTGCGGAAATCTAAATTGAAATGAAACGTACTCATTTTTTGCAAAGATCACTCACACTTTAATATGCACATTAACAGCAATTTGTAAACATTATATTTTTAGGTATAAGTGCTTCAAATAACTTGTATTTTGTATAAAGTATTTTGAAAACTCAAAAGTTTTCTGTGAAAAAGAGCTTCAAATTTCGCATTTTTAGTACCGCTAAAACGCCATTTTCTTTAAAACGGCACAAAATGTTTAAGAGAAAATTGCCATTTAGGACTAAGTTTTTGTGTTCTTTAATATTCTAAAATGAAGATTTCTGTTCTATCATTAGGACTCTGAAAAATTAACAAAATGTCAAAACATGTAGTTTGTGCAGCGATAGATGGCAGCTGGCACGAGTATGTGGCAATTCCGAATAGCTAGCGAAGACCCAAGGAAATAGAAAACTAATACGGGAAAGTCTCTGCCATTCTGTAGCACCACTAGTTGAGGTTTGTGTTGCAGAGTGAAAGCAGAGTCCAGAAAATCCTGATCGACATGACACGCTGAGATACGTCACCCTAGGTGTGAATTACTCACACGATATCTACTTAGAACGGGACGAGGACATGGAAACTTGGGGCGACATAATTACTACTCGTATATGGACCATTCTAAAGTGGCAGAATGTAGATTGTGAGGTTATATATCATGATTTGACGTTCGACTCATGGCACGAGAAATTTCCCTGGGACGCCAATGATCGTATCCGATGAAGGTAAATGCTTCAACAGGTTCCTCAAAATATGTTGTACAAAAATACCATGTTTTAAAATGATGTCACCGTCGTCAAGTTCCAGACGCAACATTCACAGCGCAGTAAGCACAAAGGATGATTCCCTTGTAATAACATCGTAGAAAAAAAAAATACTTTTAAGAAAATATTAAATCTCATTATCACAATTGGTTTTATATAATATGAACACAATCCCATCACATCTAATGATCGATTGAACACTCAATTGGTACGATTTCCACATTTCTCTTCCGACAATCACAATGGAGATGACAATTTAAATTCGTTTAAGTCGAAAGAAGTATGCCTGTAAAGTAATTTCCGTCTCCATCTTGTGCCAACCAGAAACGTGTTGTCGCTCATCGGCAACCGCCATCAGGATCGTTGTGGAGAGAAACCTCGCCCCCTCGAGCCTTCCATTGGCTCCACGCCGAGTGTGTCGGGCGCGCTTCGGAGGAGGTCGCACGCGTCGCCATCTGGGATGGCGCGGGCGGGGGGGGGGGCGGCCTTCCAGCTGGATGTGGAGCGCGTCAGGCGGGCGCCCCCTCCCCCACCCACCAGCACCCAGGGGCGGATTCAGCCGATCATTTTGGAGGGGGTCATCGTAATTTTTTGTTACATAATAAACATAGGTGTTACTATATTGTATATTATTTATTTCAGGATACTACACAAATTACTAGGAAAACCCAGCAAACGTTGTTTTGTCCTTCATCTCCCTATTTCCTCTCCCATCACCTTCTCACTGTCTCTCTCTCCCTCCCTCCCTCACCCTATCCCCATCTGTCTCTGCCGCTCTCTGTCCTTCTCATTAACATTTAATTGCAGATTCTGCACATCACTGAGCAGGTGAGGTAATGTCGGGAGGCGCCGGTCCAGCAAAAATGTAATAGAATGTTCAAGAAGGTTTCATCCTGTAGATTACGGGATTAGAAACGTTCATTTTGTTTTTTAAGGACACAGAACGCATTGTTAGGAGTTATTTAACAAATTAGGTCCAAAGTCCTGCCGAATGTGTTGCGGGTTGCATTTGATGTAAATAATTAGTTTTGTTCTACAGCGCCATGTAGTGGAGTTACAACAGATTTAACAGCACATAAACCTTCTCAGTGAAAAACAAACACACACGTAAAAGTGCCAAAGTTCATGGAGACTGGTCTCACGATGTTGGAGTATAGCTCTTATATATATATTGTATACCAACATCCACTTTTATTTATATAGATTGTTTAAATAATTACATGATTCGAAAATTGTAAAGGAAAGTACGGAAAGAAGGGGAACGCCCACTGCAAATGCTCTGTCTGTTTCTGTGAAAAATACAAGGAATGACGCAGGAAGTACGAGAGCACCGGGGTAGAGATGTATGCTCGCTGAAGGTATCATAAGCAATGTTCACTTCGCTCGAATACATGAATTGACGTAGGTAAAATAAGCTAATATTTCATATGTTAATTTTTACAGAATTGAGATTATGAAACATTTTCATTCACAAAGCACTTAAAAACATCGGGCACGAAACGTCGCTGTTAAAAACATTTTGGCTTTAATCAACCGATGTTTAAAACATAGATGTGTCGATAGAAACATCGACGATTTGAAAACATCGACATCGATGTCGCATCCTTAGTCGCCAGGCTGTGCCGCCGCCCCATTGCGTTTCGTCTTAGGTACTTCTGACAAGACACCTACGACCTTACTAAGGCAGCGAGGAGAAGGAGAATGGGCGGGCGAAGGATGCGGTCCAACCGAGAGACCGGCTTAGGTGGCTCAGGGCATCAATCGATGTCACTGCAGTGTCTCTACCCGGGAGGTCCCAGGGTTCGAATCACGATGTTGGCGGGATTCTTGACACTAACTACATACTAGCTAGGTCGAGTTCAGCCATTGCCTGGAGCAGAATTCTAGCAGCCGGCTGCTCTACTCGGGAGTTTTCCGTGATTCCTGTGATCAACACCTGGCGAATGCCGGGTCATTACCCTCATAACCGGGTCTCAGACCGCGCGAATTCTTTCCTTCCTCTTCCTTATTCTGTCCTCGCGCCTTTCTTACACACTTTTACACTTGCACGCACGGCGCACTCGCACATGCCGGGAGACCGGTCGGAAGCTTACAGTTTGTCCCAAATGGGGCGGTGCCCCGCTGGTGGGAGATACCTGGTTGATATCGAGACATTGGTAGTGGTGGTGCGGCAGCGGTGGTAGTGGTGGCGGTGATGATGACGGAGTAGATCAAACCGTTAACACTCTCTTGGTACGAGCTAAGTACCGAGTACAGTGGCCATGTTCCTATGTTCCGTAATATAGGAATCGAAGAGATAATTAGAAAGATCAACAGCTCACTACAAGAAATCCACATACAATACATGTACTCTTATTTTACACACTGATTACATTAAACAATTGAAATCGATACAGAAATTGAAGTTCGAAGTAAAATCTTTTCTGCTGTATACAATTACTTCTGTACATTCGTGTACTTCTATACAATTACGGAATACGCAGAAAAATTATATTATTTTTAGCAATGATATATAATGGTTTGGTTTACATCTGTATCATATAATTTTAAAAAAATACTTAATATCACTGTAACAAGTAATGTATTTCAGCTCCTCAGTCAATGATCCTCATCTCGATTAGGTTTTTGTCGAGTTTCCCTGATCCATTGAGCAAATGCTGAGATGGCCACTTGTTTTGCTTCTGGACAGAAATGTAGCTTCACTAAGCGCACGTTTAGTTGAGCTCTCCTTTTTCTTATAGTGGTAGGAGAAGAGCCGGGGGAATCGGTTACTGTTTTCTTATAAATACAAACAACTCAATTCTGTAGGTCGTTTACCAAACCGTGGGCAGATTGTACTTCTCCCCCACACCCCACACGTGACATTCAGTTTTTACTGTATATTGAAAAAATGAATAAAATCAAAGAGCCTTGAAGACTGACCCTAGGTTTCTCTTCTGGAGTGAGGCCTGTGCCACGAAAGGCGCTGCGCCACCCCTCCGCTACGGAGCTACTGTCAGCGCTGCAGCACGTTCTTTCTCCCAAGGCACTTGCGTGCCGCGCTGCGGCGCTCGCCACGACACGTCTTGCGACCCCGAAGGAGAGGCGCTCCCGAGGAAAACGGTAGCTTTACCCAACACTATCGCATCGCGTAATAAAACTAGAGGTGCTACAACAGTACGTTATTTCTCGCATTACTTGTAAAAGTAATGCTGTAATACAATTTGAACATAGGTGTATTTTTTTTAAAAATACACCTATGTTCTGCTATTAATTAAAAAAAAATCAGAATAACTTGTATCATGTTATTCAGTTCATCTGGCTGTATCCATTAAAAAAGTTTGATGAAATGTGCGGTGCAATTTTTAAAAAATCTTATTTTAAATACTGCTCTTATTTCACGTAAAATTACGCAAAGACTACTCATATTTTGAAAAAAAAAAAAAAGGAAAAGGAACATGGCGTTATTTAAAGATCTAAATTTGAGGATAATATTTCATTACAACATGAAAAACAAATAAATTATTAATTAATATTTACTTGTATTTTATAATTTGTCCCTTTCGTTAGGGTACATACTGTTATGACTAATGATAGGATGGTGGTTTACTAAATTGTCCTGTTTCCTTCAACTGTCTTATTTCATATATCTGATTTTCTCGTACCAAAAGATGATTTTTTTTTCGAAAAATAGCCATAGCTTATTAAAGAAACTCATTTAGGTTAATGCTAATTTTAAAACTAATATGTATAAGTGGAACTTTTGTCAATATCTTATCACAACATGAACCCATTTCACCGATTCGAACTAATACATTTGAAATACAATCACTATGTAAGTATTAAACTTCGAGAACAATATTACACCATTCACACAATAATATACAATATTAATTCAGTTTTTCACATCCAAATCACAATGTTTACTACAGTGAACCTCTGAAACATCTGATCTTTTCAAAATAAATACATTGCTTATACAAAATATTTTTTGTTCAAAAAAATTATTCTTTCCACGGTAACCTATTTCTAGGCAATCCACCCAATTATGACATATAACTGCTCGAAGGTACAAAATGTGCATTTCTTTAATACATTCCTATTTGCAAAGTTTTTACAAAATGCTACGATATAAAATTTGAGAACATTTCAATTCACGCGAACGTTTCTGTATTAATGACATTTTTATACGGTTTGATTAAAAACACCCACATTTTTCAGTATTTTAATTTTTTTTGTTGGCTCCAAATACCGTGATCGAATGCAGGTTTCCGGAATATCGTAGAGAATTAAACTCCTTTCCACTAAGGAAATATCCGAGAAAAAAATGGCATCCCTTATACTCAACAACTGGCATCAGAAATACTATCATGAAAACCTCAGAAATATCAATAACTGAAAAAAATTAAACTTTTTTAATATGTGGGGAACGTTGTTCGTACGTGAGTAGCTTCAAGATAAAAGTGACGTTATTGGTAACAGAACTCGAAAAGAAATGTGAGTAAGTTCTAAGTGAATATGAAAACATTAATTTTAATTAAGGATTGAACAGAAAAGCCTCACATCCATATTACTAACAAGTTCATACACCAACAAACAAACAAAATGACCAATGAAAGAATATATACCATCTCCATTCATTATGTTAGTCGAATTTTGACTCCTTCTTGAGGTTTTTTCTTTCTCTTATGGATTTTCCGAAGTAAATAACGTATTTTTTGAGTGGTAAAGCAGCAGATTCTAATTGCGCAATTTTAAAAAAATTGTTTTTGTCGTGTTTCTAATTTACGAGGGCCTGCTTTCGGAAGTCTCCGGACTTGCTGTCGTCCGATAGTGGGTGTTGACATTTGAAATCGATACAAAAAAATGTTTGGTAGACAATTTCTACGATAAGTGGGTCAACTTGCTCCAATCGAATCATGTTACAAGTAAATTACAACTCCAGGAAACTAATGCAATTCCGTCGCAATTGCGCAAGAGGAGATGATAAGCGCCGGGGGTGCAGGCGAACCGCTTGCACCGCATCCCGCGTGGTTGTGGTCACCGCCCAGCTGGAAGCCCCACCCGCCGCTCCGCACCGCTCCGCATCCGGATTGGGCCTCTACCACTTCCCCAGCTCATCCGCTGAGTGAGTCAGGGGGCTCGGGGACTGGACCAGGGAGCGGGACCATATTAACACAACATACGTTTGCTCTCACGCATTATCGCGTTCGTAACAAACTTATTGTTGGGTCTCTCTAGTAGCATGTTTTTGCAACTAGTAGTTATAATCCATTGTTATGTTGCTAAATATACTACTAGAACGCTCCAAAGCGCAAACCGCTGGTTATATGAGCCTTTTTTTTTTTTGGTAGAAAAAGTAGTAAAACTGTTAGACCTTAGCTGCATATGCCCTGTCATCAACCACCGTTTGCTTTATACTGGTCTCTCCTTCCAACTTAACCAAAGTTGTACAGCAGCTAAGCATGGTTTTCAGATGAAGATTCGAACCGACTTCGCTACTTCCCCAGTGCATTCTCTGAGAGAATCAGTGGTTCGAGCCAGAAGACTGGACTAAAGAGATAGACCATCTTAAGAGAAGATCGGAAAATAAATAACCTGTATCAAAGAAAACGAACCCTGGATTTTAGCAGTTTTATGTTTAAAAAATTCTACAATTTTTGTATCAGTCGGTAAATTTTAATGTTCTCTACACTGACATTTTCGTGGCGTTTTTAGACAGAGAATACACTAAGTATAATTTAGGGGAAGTGTCGGAAGTTTAGGATGGCGAGAGATGAAGAATTTGAACCTGAAGAAACATTCGATCACTGTTTGTATCCTGATTATATCCTGATCACGATCCTGAGTGTATAAATTCAGCGTTGATAAACGGATCAACGAATAATTGAACATACACGAAGCAGAGGAGAATATTCCTCTAAAATGGGTTTTAGGACGTGTTAAAAATTATACTACGGGCCAAGTTTCATTTCGAAAAAATGTTTGTGCTATGTTCTGGCACCATTTGTTAGTCTACGTAAAAGTCTTAATTTTATATTCTAATAAATCCAATCCCACGCAATATAAATTGAAAGTGTATTAACATTTTTTTTTAATTCAGCGATGACTGACAATGGGAGCTTACTCGGGATTCGCAGCAATTTTGGGCCCTTTTCACACCCAGTAAACTATTTTCACCTATTTACTACGATTCGAATTGTTTAGGGAAACCATTAAAGCCTTACACGAAGTGTTTGGCTAATGATTTTTGAACTTCTTTAAAGGTAAAGTTATTCCGAGAACGAAAAAGACACTGCAAAATTCAGATTAAATGCTATGGTTGGCAAGTTACAATCCATGTCTAAGAATCCTTTCCTATGATATACAGAAAATGACTTCAAGGGAATTCATTGTTTTTTACTCACAATGCTTTCTGATGAAGGCCTCAGCAGCGTGCACTTCATGCAACGTAGGGAATTATGAGTCACCTCCAACTTCAAATACATTGTAATCTAAGATCTCGGCATGGAGAAAGACTTTCTTTCGAACACGGTGATACAACCAAACATTCGATATAGCAAACCCCGCACTCAATTGAATGCGTTCTAATTCTCATAGTTATCGCCATCGTCTTTCGCTCAGATTTCTCCTTCCCTTTGTATTACGCACGCACACCACGCACACAAGACAGAAAATGTATGCAAAACGCGGCTTGAGAATTATTCTTGGTGCGGTCCCGTCTCCAAACCCACTTTCGCTAATTACCCCTACTATGAACCGCTTCGCGGTCTTCAAACGGAAATTCACAGTCGCTTCGTCGCTCCCCTCCACCCCACTGTAACTCCCACTCTCTGGACATCAAGGAAAAGAAAGAAGACCGAGCAAGAAAACAAATACACTGCAAAGTATAAAAATAAAAGTTTTGAACATGAGAATATTGTTTTTTGTTTATTGTTCTAAGACTTTTAACACGAGAATAAATGGCGTTGTCCTTACCAATATTATTGTTTATTATGTAACTAAAAGCAGCTTACCCATCATCAACAGTGGTATCCTTTACGGAAGCCCGGAATACGACAAACCTAGGATTTCGAAAGCTGCTATAAGCAATATAATAAACAATAATATAAGCAAAGACGTCTTTGGCTCTCTTATTTGCGATGCCAACAACACATTTAAAAGCCAAAATTATTTTTAATATCATATATTAATTCACAATACGAACTTTTCCCTCTTCTTTTTTATTTGCATATTTTTTCTTCTTTTGAGTTCAACTCTGTATCTCGTAATGCAGTAACCCTACTGCGGCTCAGACTTCTTTCACAGTACAACTAGAGAGTTTTTTAATCAGATCACGTACACCTAGTGTTATGAGCTCGAGATGAAATGCTTGATAATGTAGGTAAGATAAAAGAAACTCTTAGAAAACACTCATGTCCAAGGTAAAATTCAAATAAGCATTCTATCGATTCGAAGCTCTTCCGCCTTGCCTATGTTAGCTGCAGCCACATTAAAAAAATCAAATTAATCTGTGACCCCTTGTGTAATCGCAATTTCCAGTTTTTAGAAGTTACAAAAACTGAATATCAATCAAGATCCCAGAGATTAAATTCAGCGAGCCTTCCCCATCCGGCGCCCCGAGCACATGCCCCATTGCTCCCCTGTAGTTACGTCTCTGTCCACACGGAACTCAGAGCGTCAAATATCGTTCGGACTCCTTTCTTGCTCTAAGTATCCCTATCAGTGAGACTTCTCTCCAGGTAACCGGTTGTCAAAACACGAGGTAGCAACATCGTGTTTATTACAATGCGACGTGAGTTTGAGTCTCCAGAGTAAATAACTAGTTAAAAATTCACTGGTTGTTTAGTTTTGCGCGAACTCTTATGTTAATAATTATATATAATCGATAGTATTCACTGTCGGATCCAGAGGGGGGCATGGGGACCATAGCACCCCCCCCCGTCCTAGAGTTTTCGTTTTATCTTCCTTCACTTGGCAAAATTGTTTTTTCGTCGAAGAAGAGGGGGTAAACCCTGTGGCTCCAGAGCATGCATTGCCTCCCTCTCCGTGTGCAAGATACGAGAAAAGACGAGAAATACGAGAAAATAGGAACCAGAGCATCGCGGTCATATATCGTAACGAAAAATAGTCGTTCGAACACACGAACTCAGAATGGTATAATGAGTTATTTCATACGAATATTTAAATTTTTGTAAAATGTTGATTATTGTAAATTTTCATTCACAACAAAAAACATCGAAACCGGGATAACATTGTTTCCAAAACGTGAATGTTAAAAACCATCAGCTCTAATAAATCAATGTTTAAAACAACCATGTCTCTATAAAAACCTGGATGTTTTGAAAACATGGACATTGATGTCGCATCCCAATCAGGAGCCGTTCGCGGCGGTTTCAACCGGCGAATAGTGGCCACTGAAAATAATTCATTAAGTATTTTTACTGCAACTGTATTCCCTCGCCTACACGGTCAATTTGCCCCACGCTGGGCTGCCAATGCAACGGTATTCCATCCCTCACGTTCAATTTGCCCCTCTCTATACCTCCCTTGTTTATTTATTCCCCTTTCTCCGAATTGCTCTGTACTTTGGAGCCAATGCAACCATACCTTTCTTACCGCTATTCAATCTGTCAATGTTACTATCTGAGGGTGTTGCATAAAATTTTATTTGGGTCGTAGGTCGTGGACGGCCCCGTACGGGAATTACCTGTAAACAACGCTTAACAGCACAGCATGCACATGGCTACTAAATACTGAAATAAAAACATATATATTTCAAACAAGAAAACCAGAATTTTAATTCCCCTTTTTCATTTTTCTAATTCTTCCGTCAACACTACACGGCACATGAGCATTTACATCCGCTTGGCAATGTGGCTATGGGTTTCTTTAGCATTAACCTCACCCCATTACATGAATTTACAATTCATTACAATTCCAATGGCCATTAGTTAGTCGTTCGATCGTTTATGAATCTTTAGGAATTCCTTTTACAACAAAAAAAAAAGAAAACTCAATATTATTGCCAATCAATACTAGGTACGTACGTACTTCAATGCAACAATGAGAAAAAAAAATGAAACCTAACAATTACTAAATACCAGCCTACAAATTATGATATTATACTAATTCCGCTTGAAATTCCGTAAATTTCAAAAGTCTCATGAATGTTTGTTACGTTTGATGTGCACAAGTTCAAAGCTGATTTTTTTTTCTTTAATTATTTCGCGAGTGCGTCACTTCCCTTTCTCTCTGCCTCGTCGAAAACAGCGTTGCTGTCGGCCGATGATCCTATGCGCGTCCACTCGCACGCATCGGATGTCCACGCACGCTCCACTCGTGCACGGGCCGGTTCTCTTCAGTATTTCTCCAAAAAAAATTGTCCAAACACTTGCATCACAAATTCACTACCAAAAATACTTCTTCTCTCTTCAAGTATTAATGCATTGCCAACGTCCGCCCAGTTATAAGTTCATCAATTACTTTAGCTCCACCGCTCAAAAAATATCTAAGTCCGAAAAGTTAAACAAATCACGAATACTACTGACGTGGGGATCACGTTCTCTCGACCGCTGACTAGACCGAAGTGTGCTCAAAATCATTTCGATTTAACATGTTGACTCGCTTATGAAAAATGCCGGCGAAATCCCTTTCGCTTTTTTTTTCATTGTTGTTTCCACAAAATTTTCTAAAATGGTCATTATTTCCCGTTTTAACTTGTGTTCGTGTTCGTTCGCTTTAGCTTTTCCCCAATGTTAAAGATTTCTTGTCGAAACAGCAGTTTTCTATTTATTTCCCGTCGAAAATGCTAATTTTCTGTCGACATTCCCCAGCAGTAAATCGTCGCTTGTTTGGTAGTATTGTTAGCTTGCAATATTTATTTATTTAGAATGTTCAATGTTTTTATAACTCTCTAAACCATGTATAAATTTTGTTTAATTCCTATTACGACGATTCCCGCCGCATCTCATTGTTTAATCAGCATTTCTTCGCAAAATCTCGATAATTCAAGTTATGCCATTTGACCTGTTCGACTGGGATTTCATTCTAAATTTTCAAATTACAATTTTAAGGGAATTCGTCGTCCGATCTCGTTCAAACAAAAAATACAGCGTTCGTTTAATTCTTCTTCAACTAAATGGTTATTCAAAATTTCTTTCCGCATTTGTTGACCCCATAAAAGTCTCCAGAACGATCGAAATATACCTTCCGCGGCGCGCTGTTCTTTTGTCTTGTTCATTGATTCTAATACACGTTGTGTACATCATAGACTATAGATCTTAAATAGTTATTCTTTTGTCCACTATTGTTTCGAAGTATTCCTAGGAATAATGAAATCATTACATCTCCCCCCGACCAGACGTCGCTCACTCGCTGACATCGTCACGATGAGCCGGCGTAACACCATCAGTTCGATTCCCAGTCAGGTCATTGTTGCCCGGTACTGGCAACTACGCCTTGTGTTGGTAAACACGAGCCGGTGCACCGCACTTCACATTATCGTTCCCGCTTGAACACCTGCTTCACCATACTCCTTGTAATCACTACACTTGCTTTATCGTCGCACTTACGCGCGTCCGACGCACTACACTTCTTTTGGATATACATTCGACACTGTACGGTCGTCCGCAACAACAACAACACACACATAAAACAAACTTATTCTAAACAAACTTGCTTTCTTGCTTATAATCTTAACACTAAACTTATAACTAAATATTTACCATGAACCATAACAAGCCAAGCAACCCATTCCCTGTCAACCATACCTATTGCTTCCCCTTTGTCCATTGCGTGTCCTCAAACTACACCTGTCAATATTGCATTACACCTGTCACTTTCCTGAATTACTGTTCTATATTCTATCTTTGCCCCTTTCATTCCTACGCCATTTCTTTATATAATTTTACATTTGTCCTATTATAAGTGCCTATCTCTCTGTCATCATCTGCTAATGACAACGTGTTGTTGTCAAACACCTCCGTAATTACATACGGGCCTTCATAAAGTGGGAAAAACTTTCGAAACAATTTCTGCTCGGACGACGACGAGTGCGGCGATCTCAACAACACTTGGTCGCCTACGCGGTACGCCCCCCGACAGAAACTTCCTTGGGCCTTCTTTTGATTCGACGCCTTTTCCATCTGCTTGTATACAATTTGGTAAGAGGTGGCGCTTCGTACTGGGGAATGTTTACGGCTTTCTGTTTTCGAGTATCCAGGCAAATGCTTACTTTCCCATTCTTCTTTATAACCACGACTAGCGGACTTACGTATGGAGTTATTGACCTCTTGATAACTCCCCTCTCTTCCATTTCTCTAATCAATTCTCGCACCTGTGTCTTGTACGCTTGAGGTATGGAGTATTGCTTTGTAGAAAACGGGGCATCATCCTTCATCTCTAACGCGAATCGATAGCCCTTCACCGGCTCCAGCGATTCTTGAAATATCTTGGCATAGGCCAACAGCAGTTGTCGCACCTTCTGCGGACAGTCCTCTTGGGCGACGACACCCTCCACGGCCAAGTCCACTTTCTGGAGAACCTCTTCCATACACGACAGCACCTCGTCTCCGCCTATTGTCGCAGTGTCACGTTCAGCGACCACCGAGCCACCCCCAATAGAACCTTGTGATCGTAGCGTCACTATCCCAGTACCTACGTCTACAACGGCTTGGTAGGCCCTCAGTGCGTCCATCCCGATGATCAACTCACGCACAAGTCCACGGACGACTATCGCTGCCACTTCGATGGTTATTTCTCCCACGCAGAATTCCACCCATATCTGCCTTCCGGTGGTACACGCCGCTTTCTGGTTCGCCATCACGACCCTCAACTTCCTCGTCGGTAGCTCAACTAACTCTTGCCCGTCTCTTCTCACTTTCTCACAAAACTCCTCTGACACCGCGCTGATGCTACTTCCCGTATCTATCAAAGCTTCTACCTCCCTACCGTAGCTGGTGCCTCTCAAAACCAAACATTTACTAGGTTTTGCGCCCTCGTTGTTCTCTTCTTCTCTTAACAACTCTTCGCCTGATACCATTACGATCGCTGTTGCTATTACCGTAACTAGCCCCTCTGGTTCCACGTTTAAGCCTCCGCCGCCTCTTCCAGACTTAAACGCAGTCAGTTTTCCTGACGTCGCTCATGTGACCGAGGAAAAGCTCCATTCTCTCCTCCTGAACACGATATCTTCGCCTCCTGATGAGGCCGTTCCGTCACCGAATGTTGAACATTGCCTTGTGGTGGTTTCTGTTGTTGAGGTTGCCCGCCCTGCGGCCTCTCTACATTGACGGTTTTGTCACCTGCGCGCACCCCCATTGCGCATATATTCTCCGACTTCGGTTTCGTCGGGAATTTATTATAGCCGCTAGCCCCTTGGTTTTGCGGTCGATGCTCACCACCGTCCTGCTCATTTCCATCATTAATCTGGTCGAAGCGACTGACGCGTTCGATCAAGTCATCGATCGTTTCCGGCATGTTATTCCACAGTAAATTTCTGATTTGGTTCGGCATTTGTCTGATTAAAATGCGAATCACTTCGTCGGGGTTGAATTCTTCATTGCATACCTTGAAAGCGCTTACTTTTCTAGTGACGAAGTCGCACATGCTTTCGGTGCCTCCCTTCCGGTATCGTTCTGACATTAGACGGAATTTCAGCTCGAACCTATGGTGTTGATTCCAATATCTGTCCAGAAACTTAGCCTTCCACTCCCCATAGGATCGAGGTGTGGGCGTAAGGGCCTGCCACCAATATTGCGCTTTTGAACTGAGCGCTTCTTCTACGAACCGTAGCTTCATCGTCTCGGGGATTCCGTTCACCAAAAAGTAATTCTCGAGAGCAGTTAAGAAAGAGTAGGGCTGCTCTTTACTCTCCCCATGAAACCTCAGGTAATTTGGCAACGTTGGGTGGCCCATCACTACACCTGACACCCCCGTTCGCTGCGCTGCCTGCACGCGACCTTCTAATTCCGCGATTTTACTCATTAATGTCTCTTCTACTTCTCTATATTTCCCGGTTTCAGGTGCCCTCAACTGGTCGATTTCCGTCATGACCGTCGATTTAATATTCGCAGCGATGCCGCTGACGGAGCCTTCAATCTTTTCAATGCGCGCATCTTGCCGTAACGATGCCTCCCTCACGCCTTGAAGGTCGTGATTAACGCTACCTAGCTGCTCGCGCTGCTGTTCTGCGGCCTGACGCAATGTCAAAATCGACGATTTAACCTCTCCGACGTCAGTGCCCATTTGTTGATTGAAAACGTCCTGAACGGCGAAGCGAGTTTCCATCTTTTCTTCTAACATACGGGTCTCGCCCTCCGCCTTCTCAAACCGTTTCAGGGTTTCGGCTTTAAACGCCTCGACTCCTTCCCTTATACTGGCCACCGCGTCGCGTAACTCGCCCTCGATCTTATCCAGCCTCCCGTTTAAGCTGTTACGTAGTTCAGCATTGCTTTCCGCCATTTTGTTTTGCAAAGCTACGCTGTTCTGTTCTAAATTCTGCAACTTGCTTTGTACATTCGCGTTGTTCTGTTCTAGCATGGTATTCCTCCGCTGTAGAAATTCCCAAATCATCGCGAAGCTTGGCTCCGATTTGCTGCCTGCCTCTACCGGAGTTTCGACTGCGATCGGCTGTCCAACTATTTCCGGAGTTGCAGAAATCGCAACATTTTCCTCCCCTTCCACTTCAAATTCGTCCGAATTCCTCTGCTCCTCGTCCCCGTCTCGAGCAAAAATTGTTCCGAATTCCGTTTCCTCCCTAACACCTAGCGTCTTCTTACTACGCGTTTCCATGGCTACTAATTCCTTTATTAAAATTTAATTATTTCCGCCCTGAATGCTGCAATATTAAACGCAGTTTAATTCCACGCTCCACGCTTTGGGCGCCAATGCAACTGTATTCCCTCGCCTACACGGTCAATTTGCCCCACGCTGGGCTGCCAATGCAACGGTATTCCATCCCTCACGTTCAATTTGCCCCTCTCTATACCTCCCTTGTTTATTTATTCCCCTTTCTCCGAATTGCTCTGTACTTTGGAGCCAATGCAACCATACCTTTCTTACCGCTATTCAATCTGTCAATGTTACTATCTGAGGGTGTTGCATAAAATTTTATTTGGGTCGTAGGTCGTGGACGGCCCCGTACGGGAATTACCTGTAAACAACGCTTAACAGCACAGCATGCACATGGCTACTAAATACTGAAATAAAAACATATATATTTCAAACAAGAAAACCAGAATTTTAATTCCCCTTTTTCATTTTTCTAATTCTTCCGTCAACACTACACGGCACATGAGCATTTACATCCGCTTGGCAATGTGGCTATGGGTTTCTTTAGCATTAACCTCACCCCATTACATGAATTTACAATTCATTACAATTCCAATGGCCATTAGTTAGTCGTTCGATCGTTTATGAATCTTTAGGAATTCCTTTTACAACAAAAAAAAAGAAAACTCAATATTATTGCCAATCAATACTAGGTACGTACGTACTTCAATGCAACAATGAGAAAAAAAAATGAAACCTAACAATTACTAAATACCAGCCTACAAATTATGATATTATACTAATTCCGCTTGAAATTCCGTAAATTTCAAAAGTCTCATGAATGTTTGTTACGTTTGATGTGCACAAGTTCAAAGCTGATTTTTTTTTCTTTAATTATTTCGCGAGTGCGTCACTTCCCTTTCTCTCTGCCTCGTCGAAAACAGCGTTGCTGTCGGCCGATGATCCTATGCGCGTCCACTCGCACGCATCGGATGTCCACGCACGCTCCACTCGTGCACGGGCCGGTTCTCTTCAGTATTTCTCCAAAAAAAAATTGTCCAAACACTTGCATCACAAATTCACTACCAAAAATACTTCTTCTCTCTTCAAGTATTAATGCATTGCCAACGTCCCGCCCAGTTATAAGTTCATCAATTACTTTAGCTCCACCGCTCAAAAAATATCTAAGTCCGAAAAGTTAAACAAATCACGAATACTACTGACGTGGGGATCACGTTCTCTCGACCGCTGACTAGACCGAAGTGTGCTCAAAATCATTTCGATTTAACATGTTGACTCGCTTATGAAAAATGCCGGCGAAATCCCTTTCGCTTTTTTTTTCATTGTTGTTTCCACAAAATTTTCTAAAATGGTCATTATTTCCCGTTTTAACTTGTGTTCGTGTTCGTTCGCTTTAGCTTTTCCCCAATGTTAAAGATTTCTTGTCGAAACAGCAGTTTTCTATTTATTTCCCGTCGAAAATGCTAATTTTCTGTCGACATTCCCCAGCAGTAAATCGTCGCTTGTTTGGTAGTATTGTTAGCTTGCAATATTTATTTATTTAGAATGTTCAATGTTTTTATAACTCTCTAAACCATGTATAAATTTTGTTTAATTCCTATTACGACGATTCCCGCCGCATCTCATTGTTTAATCAGCATTTCTTCGCAAAATCTCGATAATTCAAGTTATGCCATTTGACCTGTTCGACTGGGATTTCATTCTAAATTTTCAAATTACAATTTTAAGGGAATTCGTCGTCCGATCTCGTTCAAACAAAAAATACAGCGTTCGTTTAATTCTTCTTCAACTAAATGGTTATTCAAAATTTCTTTCCGCATTTGTTGACCCCATAAAAGTCTCCAGAACGATCGAAATATACCTTCCGCGGCGCGCTGTTCTTTTGTCTTGTTCATTGATTCTAATACACGTTGTGTACATCATAGACTATAGATCTTAAATAGTTATTCTTTTGTCCACTATTGTTTCGAAGTATTCCTAGGAATAATGAAATCATTACATTACATTTGTCAGAAATGACAATATGTGACATAATGAAGCAGAGCAGTGTTTTGTTTGTTTGTTTCTTTTTTCCTCTAAACATCCAAGCCACATCATGTGCATCATGTGCTGACGCATCATGCCTTGGTTTTCAGCCTGCGTCATCCACAGCCTTCCACTGTCGCCCGCGGCCGACCCCGTACCAGTGCGTGCGCCCCCCTCCCCTCCCCGAGCTCTTCCGGTCATTACGTTCCGTATTTTCGACGTGGAGGGTGAAATGATAACTGAAGACGAATGAAGATCACGCTACACTCGCAACATGAATCACTCAATCAAACAGGAAAATAAAATTTAATCAGAAAAATTAACAAGAAAATCTTTCGATATACATATGATCAGCGACCAATAAAATGCTATCAAAAACCAATATGATTCCAACGCACAGGATTTTCGAGTGCGAAACTTTAAGGCTGTGGGTTCTTAACGAAGAGCAAAGAATACGCTAGGGCCGTAGCCAGGATTATTTTTTGGGAGGGGCTTCCAAAATTTAAAAAATGGATAGTACGAGATTTATTATAATATCTTTATCGGGTTTGTTTAAAAGAGATCCTCTTAAAAAATGAAACACCAACATGATTTTAAATATATTTAAACATTATTTCCACATAACATTATTTCGAAAGTTTAAACACAATATTTAATTTATTATTTTCTATTCCAATAATCCAAACTACAGGAGGCGTCAACAACAAAAGCAATTTTCTGATCTTCTTTCCAGCCATAATATCAATAATTTTGTCCACAGTGATATCCTATGAATTAAAATAATGGCTAGTGCATTGAGTCTGTTATCACGCATTACACCACGTATAAAAGTTTTTACTCTCTTTTAAAAGTTCAAGAAGATCCAAAAAGATTTCGAAAAAAAAAACCAAAAAAAACATACAACCTTCGAAGTCGTGCGACTTCCAAAAGCCGGTAATAAAAATTGTTATTTTTATGACTGTCCGAAATCTTTTTGGATATTCTTGAACTTTTAAATAATTCTAAGTGACAACTTACAAAAGAATTTCAAAATTTTTACTCTCTTCATTGTAGAAAATGACCTCTCCTCACTAGCAGTTGTAACTGGCAAGGTAGCTAAGATAGTAAGTATCTAATAGTATGTAAATATACTGGATCGCACTTCTCTTAAGACTTTCAGCACCTTGAGGTTAGCATCTATGGTGGAAGCTTTTTTACACCATCACTCTCACCAGCTTTTACTGGAAAGAGTGATGATCGGTTATCAAAGTATGGAGCTAAATTTTCCGACGTGTTCATTTCATGGATGGAAGCAAATCCTGGAAGAAGCACTTGGAAACTTGGAAGAATATCTTCATTTGAAGTAAATCTGTCTGTCTGTACTTTTATGCATTCCGATATATTTGGATAAATTTAAACTAATAAATAAATAATTAATGAATGAAAAAAATATTAGAATTTCGGGGAGGGCTTCAGCCCCCTCCCCCCTGGCTACGTGCCTGGAATACGCTGTCGCCACCTGGAACTCTTATTTAATTTATTTGTTCTCATAACACGTTCACTTCTCGACAGACAATAAACGAAGTCAAGACCAATGATGTAAACACTTGTCTTCTCTCCGGTGCTCTATTTTTTCTGAAATCGGCAAACAGCCTCGTAGAACATAGAAGATTACGGTGGACCACTTTCAGCACTTTCAGAAATGGAAATTATTCAATATGAAAGTGTTAAATGGCTCCATTGTTTTCCAGTGAATGTTGGATTTTGATTAAAATCACTGAATTTTCGAAAATTGCAACAATTTCAACTTTTTTTAACCTACCCTATATCATTAAGAAGTTGTTATTAACACAACTTCCTTACTTCACTTTTGGTACCTTTAATGACGACATTTTAATAACAAAATATGTTACGAAATATTACTTTAAGAATATTTAAAAAGAGTAAAACCTCGTCATAAAAGACTATTTTTATTGAAAAATTTGGATCCTGTTTCAAAGACAGAGGTATTTAAGCGTTACTGTAAATGTGAAATTTGAAGCTCTTTTTCACAGACAATTTTTGAGTTTTCTAAAATCTTCATTCAAAGTCAATTGAAGCACCTTAACTCACAAATGCAATAGTGTTTACAAATCGCTGAAAATTTGCATTATAACAGCTTGAGACATATTTAAAAAATAATTTATGTAATATTTGAAAATTTTGTTTTTGAGAAAATCTTGTTTTTGTAATTTTTTTATAATTGCAAATGTTGCACTCAATATTGCGCGAAAACAAACAAAGTTTACAAAAACCTACATGATCATAATAAGAAAAATTAATTATGAACAACAAATTTCATTTGAAGGAAAATTTTCTATCTCCAATTTTGTAGTTGTACAAAGCGCCGAAAAAATCAAAATTTGCAATTTTCTAAAATTCATAGTTAACTGTGAAAATCGGACTTATGTCCTATCTTGAAATCTCGAAATGGATTTTGGCAGACGCGGGATTCAGGGGGAGCAAGGGGGGCAACTGCCCCCAATTCTTAACAAATTTTTTAAAAAAATAATTTTTTTTTCGTGGATCTTCAATTTATATATAAAAGATTAATTTTTTCTGTATTTTGAGAAGAAATATTATAATAATAATAATTAAGCCAACAATAATTTTATTAACCTGAGCTAATAACATACATTAATAAATTGGTGAACTTTAGTTCAGTATTATAAAACGCGCGGGATAATGTTCAGCGTTATTTTGAATATCTCTTATTAATACATCCTCTTTCAATTACATTTGGCTTTGAAACGTCATTTATTTGGAAATTAAACAGTTTAATGCCTGAAATCATGAGTCAAAACTAGACTTGGATTTTAGGACAAAGGCCTATTTAGTACCTTAGGATGTTGTGAAAAATAATTGCAAATGTTTACGAATCATGAGAGAATAGATCTACTGAAAGCGTCTGAAAGTGTCTAAAATGTCCTAAAAGGAAGGTTGATGCCTATTTTAATATGTTTTTGCCTAAAACTGCTTAACACAAGTGATTTGAAATTCGTTTTACGGAAACGCATAAACTTTTCAGAAATACAAATATTGTGTTATCGAATACGCAATCGACATCGAATCGAAATCTTTCACCCAAAACACCGAACAAAAAGAGCCCTGCAAGTCAACATAATTCAGATGTTTCACGCTCGTCTCCGATCAGCACGCACTTCTTAGGCAATTGCACCCATTCCTGGCGCAGCTGCACTGTTGACAGGTTTAGGCTTATCGCCCCAACGCGTCGTCTGCGAAATGAAATACAATATGATTTAACCCTTTGACTGCCACGTGTGTTAATCTCAAAATTACGCAGCCAGGCCACGCCCGTTTTTCGCTACTCTAAATTGCATAAGGGGTGCATCATAATTATACATGTGGCCTCTCCTTGCGGGACAAATCTGTATCAATTTGAATCTCAACTTATAGCAGTCTTAAACATTGTTTTGATGCATGCCATTTGTAATTTCAAACTATCAAATACAGGTTTTAGTTTGCAGAATTTTAATACGGCGATGGTTGTAAAATGAGCCCCGAACTATGGTGCGTATATGAGCCCCAAACTTTAACTGGCACTACAACTTGTGTTCGTACTATTTTTGTTTTAGATTCCACTAAGGATCTAGGGCCAAAACAAAAAGGAACTAGTGGAGCTAATAATGGCACAGACTTTCTCGTACTAGTTAGTTTCCTAATTTCTTTGGTCGAGGCTAACTTTTCGGTGCCCCATCCTTTTGCCAGCTATCATCTATCGCCGCCCGAACATTTTTTCACATTTGCTCAATTTGTCGGTTTCGTAATAACAGAATCGAAAAACTACTTTAAGAATATTATTGAAGAGTAAACCTTTGTCCTATATCGAAAATTTCATTGAAAAATGTGTGCTGTTTTTACGAAAATGGCGTTTAAGTGTTACTGTAAATGCGGAATTTGAAGCTCTTTCGCAGAGAAAACTATTGCGATATCGAAAACTTTAATGGAAGTCGTTTGAATCACTGCCACTCACAAATGCAATAATGTATACAAATCGCCGAAAATGTGCATATTAACAGCGTGAGAGATATTTCAAAAAATTGCATTTGTGTGCAAGTGCCATAAGTATAAAATTGATACAGATTTGTCCCGCAAGGAGAGGCCACATGTATAATTATGATGCACAACTTATGCAATTTAGAGTAGCAAAAAAATTGCAAATGTGCAAAATGAATTTTCTGTCATCTTAAAGAGTGCAATTAGCATTACGCCTACAAAAAGTTTGAAGAAAAAATTTGGAGCCGTTTGTGGAAAAATGGTGTTTGAATGTTTCTGAAAATGCGGAAATTTGAGCTCATTTTCACAAAAAAACGTTGAGTTTTCGAGAAACTTTGTATGATATAATGTAATGCACATGCACTCATAAATGCAATAATATGAACAAATCGCAAAAGAATAGAGCAAAATAGTGTCTATGTCATCTTAGAGAGTACATTTAACACTATCCGTCCCAAAAGTGTAGAGAGAATTTGAAGAAAACTTTTAGAGCCGTTTTAGAGAAAATCTTTTTGATATTTTTTTAATATTACAATATTGCGCGAAAACTAATAAAATTTTCAAAAAATGCTCATGACCTAAACGAAAACTAATTATGAAGAAAAAATTTACTTGAAAGAAAAATCTCTATCTTAATTTTGTAGTTGTAAGAATACGCCGAAAAAATTTCAGTCTCTTGCAACTTTCAAAAATTCAGATTTATCAGTAAAAATCGGACCTGTGCCATCTTTATAAATGTATTTCACTCTCTTTTTACAAGAAGTTTAAAAAAAGATTTGGAGCCATTTTTGAGAAAATTTTGAACATGCCCCCAGAACTTCATCTAAAGTATAGGAGCAATTTGGCTGGTTGTTGACGCCGCTGGTGAAATTATTATGGGACAAACGGTCATTTTCCCCACAGACAGAAAAATTAATGAATGTTTTTCAAAATCGCAGAGCTTCAACTCAGGCCAGATCGACAAGGGTTTATTCAGTATGAAAAAACTCGTACCCATACTATAGGCGCTAGTGTTGTTCAGATACCAGAAGGACGGACGGACGTTTTGGAGGAAAAAAATTTCGGAATCAGGGGACACCTAAAACGTGTATTTTCGTCGAAATCGATTTTCCGCAACATTACATACCATTGTCAATACTACGTTTATTACTCTGTATATACGTACGTAAACGAGAAAATAACTAGTGCTAAAGAATGGCACAGACTTTCTCGTACTAGTTAGTTTTCTAATTTCGTTGGTCTGGGCACACTTAATACGTATTGTCACACCCTTTTGCCACTTACCATCTATCTCGGCCCAAAGTACATTTAAAAAAATTGTCCAATGTTGAAGATGAAGTTATATTTGTTTAAAAAATATCATTTAATTCATTTTTTAAAGTCGAAAGAAAACTGGGGGCTCATATTATCACCTTACACAGTATATTGCATTTTAATTGAAACAGTTTATTAATGTAGATTTTTAAATATATATCCTATAATTATGTATAAACAGTTGTTATCATAATAAATAATAAACATTTTCGATAATTCGATATACGATTCACTGAGAAAAATGCATCGTTGAATTTACAGTTCGGACTGTTCAAATTACAATGAGGATCATCACCTCTGTGTTTAACTAATCTAATTCATAACATTCAATAATAATTAATGAAATAATTAACAAAATTGAAAACGGTGTATATAATTACAGCACAATTAACGTAAAGCATTAAATGAACGAATATTTTCGTGTTTATAATAGCGCCCAAATTTGCCCCCCCCCCCCCCCCAACGAAAGATCCGAAATCACGCCTCTGGATTTTGGCATTACCTAACTTTCTCTGTACTACGTATACGAGAAAGTAACTAGTGGAGCAACAGAATGACACGCCTTTCTCGTATTAGTTTTCTATTTCCTTTGGTCTTGGCTAATTATTCGAACTTGTCATGTACTCTTCCCAGTTGCCATTTATCACCGCACTATGTATATTTTTTTTTAAAAAATCTCTACTTTTCGGTTTTCCTAATTGTAGAACCGAAATATTACTTTAAGAACATTAAAAAAGAATACAACCTTGTCCTAAATGGCAATTTTCATTGAAAAATGTAAGGTAATTTTTAAGAAAATTGCGTTTAAGCTTTACTGTAAACGGGGATTTTTGAAGGTCATTTTCACAAAAATCTAGTTTTCGTAAAACTTCATTAGGAGTCATTTAAATCACTTTAACTCACTGAGGCAGTAGTATATGTAAACCGCTGGAAATCATCTCTTTCAAATCTTACATTTGTGTAATTTTTGAAAAAAAAAAACAACTACAAAAGGATAAATCAAAATAAATTTTATGTCGTTTTAAGCAGTGCGAAACGTTCGAAAAGTTTGAAGAAAAAAATTGGAGCCGTTTTTGGGAAAATGACGTTTCAGCATTTCTGAAAATGCATAATTTTGAGCTCGTTTCCACAGAAAAGTTTTGAGTTTGCTTGAAAACTTTAGAAGACATCATTTAAAGCACAGGGGTTTATTCAGTTTCGAAAATGTACGCATAGTTTAGGCGCTAATGTTGTTCACATTAACCAGACAGACGATCGGACGGACGTTTTGCCGTCAATCAATTTTTCGGTATCAACGACCCCCAAAACATGGATTCTGGCTACACCGAATGATAAAGGATTTTTTCTCTTGATTTAGTAACTAGATTCATCAACGTTTTCCTTGCCATGTCCCGGTAATAAGAATTTTTCTACCGAAAATTCAGTTTTTTCGCGCAGCATTACACAACTTTCTCTCTACTGCGTAAGGGGTAGTAAGAAAGTAAAAATAAACACGACAAAACAAACACGAATAAATAATAAAATCATAAAAGAATTAAACGATTCTATTGCGGCCCTCACGGAATATTAATGCAATCGCCTGAGTAATTTCCCAAAGGTATGGAAATCCTTCAATGTTCTACCATTTCTGAAACTAGGAAAAGATCCTAGATTAAGAGAAAATTACACACCCATTAGTTTGAATCCCACATCAAAAAGGTTGGATTGTTGCTGAATATATGAAATCTCTCTCTCTCTCTCTCTCTCTCTATATATATATATATATATATATATATATATATATATATATATATATATACATACATACACACATATACCAAGAAGGTTTATGTGTCGTTAATTCTGTTGTAACTCTACTACATGGCACTACATATTCACGCCAAATGCAACCTGCAACACACTCGGCAGCATTTTGAATCTATATCGTTAAATAACTCCTAAACGAGGCGTTCTAGGGCCTTAAGAACTACAATTTTGAGGCCGAAGGAAACGTTTCTCACACCGTAATCTACAGAATGAACTCTTCCTGAACATTATATTACATTTTTGCTGGTCTGGCGTTTCCCGATATTACCTCACCTGCTCTGAGACGTACAGAAACTGCAAGTAAATGTGAATGAGAGGGACAGAGAGCGGCAGGGACACACAGAGACAGACAGGGACGGGTGAGAGAGGGAGAGACAGTGAAAAAGGGTGATGGGAGGGGAAGAGGGAGATGAAGGGTAGAACAACGTCTGCCGTGTTTTCCTAGTATCTTACATAAACAAACCTAATTCCATATGAACAATTCGCCTTAAGAAGAAATCATTCAGGCACGTCCCGATTATACAGATTAACTGAACTATTGCTAATTTCATTCAAAGAAGGCCACTAGCAGTTTTCTTGGACGTTTTGCAGGCGTCGTACAGGATCTGGCACACAGGTCTAATGTTCGAATATGAACTACGTAGTTTGGGAGTTCCTGATTACATCAAAAAAATAATCTAGAAACTAGTATTAGTAGTAAGTTAACGAAACACTATCAACCCTCAATACATATCAGCAGGCGTGCCTCTGTACTCTCTCCAACATTATTTAATGTTTACATTTTAGATGTTCTACAAATGCCAGAAAGTAAATCAGCACTTTCCGCTGATATCGCTTTATTCACTGCATCTGAAGACACACTCATAGACCAACACCTAATACAAAATAATCTTAAATAATTAAACTCATGGAGAGACCAATAGAGAATCATAATTAATCCTAATTAATGTCAAGCAAATATACTTACACTTCGAAACCTAAAACTCCTAACGTAACAATCGATCACAGAACAATTCTATGGAATACTGGTCCAGTAAAATATCTTGGAATAATTTTTGATAAAAGACTCGCATGAATATCTCACATCCTTGAGAAGAATAGAAATACCATACTGGCACGAAAGGACATTACAAACTTATGTTTCCAATTCTTTGCCAATTGAGCATGGGGTCACGCAAGATTCGATCTGAGGTCCTATCCTTTTTCTGTTATATGTAAACGATATGCCCTCGTCTATTAAAAGTGGAAGAACGGTTCTGTTTGCCGATGACACGAATGTTCTTTGCAAAAAAGAAGCAGTAAATAGTAAGATTTCAGAAGTTTCAAATTGGTTTAATAGTAACACAATAATTGTTAACGAAAGAAAAACTGTTTCAAAGCATTTTTGCATTTCAAATTGGCAATCGCATGATCCATTGAAAATTAACAATATGCAATTAGCTGAAGTTGAGATAACAAAATTTCTAGGTCTCTCAATTCAATCAAACCTCAAATGGAATGTAAATATAACATAATTAAACATTAAATTAAGTTCATTATGTTACGCATTCAGAATTCTTTCAAATTCTGTCAGCCTTCATGCAGCTCGTTGCGTTTATTTTGCAAATGTACATTCCCACCTGAGATGCGGCATAATATTCTGGGGAAGCTCATCCTGTAGTACTCAGACCTTCAGATTGCAAAAGAGAATTATTCGAATAATGGAAAAATGCCTTCCGCGTGATCCCTGCCTCTTATCATTGAGCTTGGAATCTTAGCATTGCCTTGCCTATTTATTTACGAATCTGAAAATTTGTCAAAAATGACCTACTTAACGGAAGGAACAGATTTTCATGCAATATTGATATTTATAATTACAACACACGTCGTAGAAATCACGTGCATCAAGTGTCAGTATCAACAGCTCAGTACAAGAAATCATCATACAAAATATGTACGTTACTTAACAACGCATTGCCTGATGACATAAAACAATTAAAGTCGGTACACAAATTTAAGTTAAAAGTAAAATCTTTTCTGCTCCATAACTGTTTCTATACAATTAGAGACTATACTGATCGCCAAAAAGAAAAATAATGTTTAACAAAACAATGATATATAATGAATTAATTTACGTTTATATTGTATACATTAAAAAAATTAATATTCCTGTAACAGTAATGTACTTCAGCTTCCGGGTCAATGACCCCCATCTCGATCAGGTTTTGTCCAGTTTCCCTGATCCATTGAGCAAATGCTGAGATGGCCCCTTGTTTTGCTTCTGGACGTAAATATAGCTTCACTTTGCGCACGTTTTGTTGAGCACTCCTTTTCGCTTGTAGCGGAACTGATGTTTGTTACTATTTTGTTAGTAATGCAGAAAAATCAAATCAGCAATTCATTTACCGTTGAAATTGATTTTCTATAACTCGAGAACAAAAAGTTTTCTAGGTTTTATTTTTCTAAATAATATTCTTTTCTAAATTCTTGCTCTAGTTCTTCAAATGTTGCTCATTTCGTTTTTTTTCTGGTCTCAAGAAAATGTGCGCAGATAATCTCTTTCCCCGTACGTCATATACAATTTTTACTGTTTTATGACCAAATAAATAAATAGTAAATAAAAACTGTGGGGAAAATGGCAACACTATTTTCACTAATAAACAGATAATCATAAAAACTGAATTGATTATATTTTTCATCTTTAATTTATTCTCCTTAACACATGTGTATCCAGTTTGGGGAAACAAGAATCCTCATCAATAGAAAAACTGCTGATACTACAAAACAAATTTAAAAAAATAATCATTCTAGCACCCTGGGTTTATACTTGCTGACTTAATTAACAATCCCTGCAATTTCTGAATGCTTTTGAACCTCATTGAATGCAGGGGCGGATCCAGCCGATCATCTGTGAAGGGGGGGGAGGGTCATATTCTTTTGTTAATAAACATATTTGATATATTGTATATTTTTTGTAGTGTATATGATACTCTACAATATTATTTTTAATAATTACATAATTCTAACATATTTTAATCAAATTTGCCAAATAAAAGGTAACAAACAAAAGCACTAGGCCTTAGGGCAGGGGTGGCCCCCATCCCACCCACCCTGGATCCGCCACTGACTTAATACCTTACATTTAAAATTTAGTTCAGGATCATATGGTGTGCATCCATGTCAATTCAACTCCACATTTTAGAAAGTTAAATTTCACCCCCATTAGTAACTGATAAAGATAACTCAACTAATAAATCTAATATTAAAGCATACAAATGTTAAATAAATATGAAGTCAAATCTATTCTAAATAATTATAAGAATGCCCATACCTCTTAGTGAAAAGACGATGGTATTCAAGCCCTTGAAACTGCCACATAGCCAAACAAGGAGCAAGTTAATGAAAAATCTACAACATAAAATGCCACTCCTACCACTCTCATAAAAAAATAATTATTCAGTGAAAACACCATCAAAATCAGTTCATTTAAATTTAAAGAAGAAAATATGGCTTGTGTGACATATTTTCTTCTTTAAATTTTGACAATAGAGCAGATTTTTGATAACATTTTAAGTATTCAATAAGATGTCAATGAATGTATCACAAGTTTCATGAAAATGCATCGTGGGAAACAAGGCAGATACAGCAATATGTCATAGAATTTTAGAACATTTGTGTTCTAAAATTAGAACTGCTAGGTCAAGGATTATTACATCTCTATTACTTAATTTGAAACATTTCAATTTCAGTTTAAATTTAGATTATCAAAGTGGATAAAATACATTTATGTGGTGAACTGAATCTATTTTCTTGAATCAGAAGAAATAAATTACTTAAAAAAGCAACAGTCACTTCACACTTCAAAATTTTGGAGTAAAGTTGGTTCTATGGTGATTAGCATTTAAATTCTTCAGTAAACATTTTCAATGAAGTAAAAATAATTACAATATGAAAATGAAATGATTAGTTGACACTTGTTCATTAAATGTTTATATTTTTTTCTGTAAACCTCAATGTATAGTAAAATTAAGGAAAGAACTAATTACACTCTTACCATTATTTTCCCGAAGATTCTGCAGATCCAGGAAAAGGTATTCAATGCACCCACATTGGTCTCTAAAGGAAGTAAATAATTCAGAATTTTTTTTTTTTTGGTTTTTTGCCTTTAGGAATTTTAAGTTCTATAGTTTTAACTTACCTTAAAAAAACATTGCTTCTTACATCTCAACAAAAGTGCATAAAAAAAATCAACCAATTATGTTCACATTATTACAGCTATTAACAACAAAAACTAACAAAAAACAATGATACATAACCATTTATCTCTAACGATTAGAACTCTGACTAATTCGGTAATTAAGGATCATACAACCCAGGGACCAGAACGTTACAATTTGAAGTGCAAAGTCCTAAGGAAATATTGAATGTATTGAGAAATTAGCTTAACTTCTCTCTTTTGTGGTTCTTGTCTATAACATTTATAGATATCTTAAAATCAGTCAACATTGTCTATTGTTATGAAAGACTTCTACAAGCTCAGTGCAAAGTTTACTAGAGGGAAACACTATTTTCAGAATGTAATCTTGTTTCATCAGAATCAGAAACAACATACCATTTACTTATGTTCCATTTTTACTAACAAAGCTCTTAACTAAAAAAAGCAGTGCAAAGCTCATTTTATACTCGAGAAATAAAAAGAGCGAACTAAGGAGTGTACACATTGCCATCAAACTGCTTTCAGATACTGCTGAAGACTACACCACAAATAATTTTGCAAAATACTGTTTGTAGAAATACAAATAGGCAACCTCTGATAGCTACTTCTAGTCACTTTTTTTTCCACACCCCCTTGCACTAAGCTCCCTCAGCAAATATTTAAGCTTACGAAAACCTAGTGTCTCAATTCATATTATGAAACACTAAAGATATTAAGAACTCACATAATTCCCTTTTCAAATTATCCTTCAGTCATTTAACTAAAGCCTGTTCAAGAATTATCTAGCTCATCTCCCTGCTACAAATAAAACCTAATAGATTAATTGACACTTCATAGTGACCCCTACAGTCAAATGGTTTTTGCACTCCTTACCACCACTAGCTGCAATTCAATTGAGATCAGCAGCTGCAATCCCCTTCAAGTAAAATCTAATATCTTGTTTACAGCAACCACTGAAGGAAACAAATTTCTCACCCCCCACTTGATAAAAATTTAAAGAGCCGTGCTTTCTACATTCAAAGAAATAAGATTAACATCACAATTCATTAATTTGCTAATTAATATGAAGACAAAAGATTAAATCTAAATGCTATGCAAAAAATTGAATGTTAATTTAGCTCATTTTACCACTTCAAAACCTAAACATTGCAATTAAAATCCAGAAATATTTAGGACTGGTTTTTAGGACAGGAAATTAGGAATAATTAAACAGTCAAATGCAAAGTAATTTGCCAGCCAATTTAATAAATTCTGAAATGGCACAAAACTCCAAACAAGCAAGTAGAAATAAATTTCATACCAGAACAAGCAAGTAGAAATAAATTTCATACCAGAACAAGCAAGTAGAAATAAATTTCATACCAGAACAATTTACATGCAAAACGTTTTTCATATCAGTCTTTACACTGCACATTTTGCCACATGGGAATGTTTTTTTTTTTACAGAAATCTACAAAAATAAAGTAGAAAATTCAACATAAGCAAAATGTTTGGCTAGCCTAGTCATGGATGACAGAAAATGAAGTAAAAAAAGTGCAGTTTCTTCTGTTTTCTCGCAATTGTTCCAGTTTTAAACAATGGTGATAAAACAGAAGGAAGAAGTCAGTTCGTTTTGTTTGTTGTTTTTTTTTGACATTTAATTCTCATCAACTTCGGCCTCCTGTTCTTCGTCGAATTCAGCATCTTCATCGGCAGTGGCTTCCTGGTACTGTTGGTACTCAGAAACCAAGTCATTCATGTTAGACTCAGCCTCTGTGAACTCCATCTCGTCCATACCTTCGCCAGTGTACCAGTGAAGGAAAGCCTTTCGTCTGAACATAGCAGTAAATTGCTCTGAGATTCTCTTGAACAATTCCTGGATGGCGGTAGAGTTTCCAATGAAGGTAGCTGACATCTTCAAACCACGGGGCGGGATGTCGCACACGGCAGTCTTCACATTGTTGGGGATCCATTCCACGAAATAGCTGCTGTTCTTGTTCTGGATGTTCAGCATCTGCTCGTCGACTTCCTTCATCGACATACGTCCTCTGAACACAGCGGCGACTGTCAGGTATCTGCCGTGTCGTGGGTCGCAGGCGGCCATCATGTTCTTGGCATCAAACATCTGTTGGGTAAGTTCGGGGACGGTAAGGGCACGGTATTGTTGGCTGCCACGGGAGGTCAGAGGGGCGAAACCGGGCATGAAAAAGTGGAGTCGGGGGAAAGGTACCATGTTGACAGCCAGTTTCCTCAGATCTGCGTTCAGCTGGCCAGGGAACCTCAGGCAGGTGGTGACTCCGGACATTGTAAGAGAGACGAGATGGTTAAGGTCGCCGTAGGTGGGAGTGGTCAGTTTCAAGGTCCGGAAGCAGATGTCGTACAGAGCTTCGTTATCGATGCAATAGGTCTCGTCTGTGTTTTCTACAAGCTGGTGAACCGACAGAGTTGCGTTGTAAGGTTCAACGACGGTGTCTGATACTTTGGGGGAGGGGACGACTGAGTAGGGTGTTCATTATTCTGTCGGGATATTCTTCTCTGATCTTCGAGATGAGGAGTGTGCCATGCCGGATCCGGTGCCACCGCCCAAGGAATGTGTAAGCTGGAAGCCCTGAAGGCAATCGCAGCTCTCAGCCTCCTTGCGGACAACATCCAACACGGAGTCTACGAGCTCGGCGCCTTCTGTATAGTGACCCTTAGCCCAATTGTTTCCTGCTCCACTCTGTCCGAAGACGAAGTTGTCGGGCCGGAAAATCTGTCCGAAGGGGCCTGACCGGACGGAGTCCATGGTGCCGGGCTCCAAGTCGACCAGGATGGCACGGGGCACGTATTTGCCACCTGAGGCTTCATTGTAGTACACATTTATTCTTTCGAGCTGGAGGTCGGAGTCGCCGTGGTAGGCGCCGGTGGGGTCAATACCATGCTCGTCGGAGATGATTTCCCAGAACTGTAAGCAAGAAAAGCTTATTTAACGCTTTGAGAAACTGAAAATTAAAATGAGTACCGCCTATTTTTGGAAATTTGACAAGCTGATTTAACGCTTTTGAAAATGTTGAAATATTAAAAACTTTTGTCTCCTTCCTTCAGAAATTTGACGGTCACAAAACAAGTTTTCCGGCTTCTTATTCGATATACATCACCGTTCTAAAATAGATTTGACATCATAGCATGTTGACAGTTTGGGACGCTGGTGTTAAAATTCACGGAACGAATGTCGTCTTCCCACGTGCCGGACACGCTTGAAGCTGAATCACCAGCTTCCAATTACGATTACGCATAGTAGAAGAACGTTATTTTCCCGCGCTACGCAAATACTTCTTTCGTTAGATGTAAAGGCAATACTTTTTACGCGTGTATAGTCCAATACTAATTTTAGCACGCCTTTCTATAAAGTTCCAACCACAACATTTAAATTTACGTTGTTATAAATGAAAACTCCCGTGAAACAAATTCACATGACCCACTTTCGTAAAGCAATCGCGTGTTCCAAATGCCCATCCTATGATCGATTGCGCGACCTCGGCCAACGCCCTGCGCCCCCTCCCTACCACCCGTCAACGGTCTCGAGGCCGCGCCTTCCGAACCGACGCCGCCCGCCCGCCGGCCGGCCCGCTCAACCGCCTCCGCGACCGAGCAACGGCCCCGCCGCACCCAAGCGCCCCGCTCGCTCTCGCATCTCCCGCTTCCCCGCGTGGCCGCTTTATCTGGACCGCGCCCGGGCGGCCCGCCAGCCGGCGCACGGAAACCTTCCCCTCTGAACTCGCGTTCGTTGAACGAGGTTCCTAAAGATGGTGCCGCGCCCCGGGGCAATCACCTGCTACAACGAACTAAAAACGCACTCCCGCCTATCCCATTGCTACGCCGCACGAAAAAAAAAAGTTACGAGATTAGACAAGGTACGAAAAAAACATGAAACTTCATTAAAACTACATCAACACTGCAGCACAAACCATAGCATAATAAAATCTTCGACAATTTCGTTTGCTTTATGAATAGCATTCCCGTCGAGGTGAGGCGCGTTTGTAGGCCGCAACGCTCGCTTCGACCGCGCCGCGGAAGCCGCCATGTTGCCCGGGCTACGGCGGCCGCGCACGGACGCACAGGCCAACGGCGCAACGAGGCCCCGGCGAGGGGGGCCCGCTGCACACCCGCCACCTAGCGATGCAGCTGCGCCCAGGCGGCGGCCGTTCCAGAAAGTTCTACGTACGGTATGTACAGCGCCCGATAACACCATTGCGAGAAAGCTTTGTTCTCACGTCGGTTTGTGCTAGTGTTGAAAATAGTTTACTGCGAAACCGTGGTGTTGCTACATTCTTGTTCAATTAATGCATTTTTTTCGTTTAATTGCGCAGCAGATGACTATCACTACTAAGTAGATTGTAATCACAATTTGTTGGCTGGCTAGAGTACACTTCACATCGAGGTCGTAATCGACAAATATGAAAGCCGCGAGGGTCAACTCCCCCTCCCCCTCTTCCGAACTCCGCGCACCAGCCGGAAAAAAGCACTGTCCTGACGAAGTAGCTACCCTGATTACACTCAAGAATTTTCCTCCACGAACAAGTCTAGTAAATGCCTAAATACGACGCAGTAATTGATCAACTTCGTTAAAACTATCAGGAGTAAGAAGATCAGCTTTTTAACGAACACAAGTTAACGAAAACAATGTTCTGCTCGCAGCACCACGTTTCCGCAAAAATTGAAGCGCGTAAAATTTGCACAATGTCGTTGTACTCACCTTAGCACCAATCTGGTTACCGCACTGACCAGCCTGGATATGAACAATTTCCCTCATTTTTGATGTGCGAGACTTGCGTACGAACGATCTGTCTGACACGCCTGCCGCAGCTGAAGTGAACCGTTTGCACTCGGATGCCGGCTATGTAACGGATTTTGAAGGCAACGGCTGGCCCTCCCCACCTCGATTCTCATTGGTCGGCGTCTTCTGCCGGTTTCGAATGGCGGGGAGAGATGCCAACGTTTGTGGTATCCCCCTGAAACGCGGCTTCAATGTGTTGCTGCAGGGTTTAGTAAAAAACAATATAATGTTCAATTATTTAGGAAGTTTTTTTAACAATTTAACATCAATACGTATTTGAATAAAATATTTATCAATTATTGATAATTGTGGCTCTCGATAATAACAAATACTTAAAAGTAAGAAACATTTTAATGGTCTCAGAAGACCAATTTCAATGATAGCTGTTCCTATTTCTTTTTATTTTCAATCATAACAAAATTTGAGGTTCAAATTATTGCTGAATTAGGGTAATTTGCTATGCGATAAGATGTGATTTCAAATGGGGATTTCAAACGTAAGAAAATTTCTTCTGTGGAAGTTGGCAAACTTCCCCCTCTCTTCTTGAGAAGACCACAGAATAAATTATGCGGATGGATTGTAGTGGGGGAATCACTTCTCCAGGTTCTCCAGCTCCACCGCTCGAACGTATATGGAGAAAATAACGAAAACCCGTGTCTCCTACGCTCTGCAGTACCCACGTAGTAAAATCTTAGCGTAGGCAGGACAGGATCTGCTGCCGGGACTTATATGAACCATGGGCCGAGAGATGCTGGGTGTCTAAAAACGAAGCGAAGGAGCTTTAACATTTAAACATTAAATTCTACGTGAATATCTTCTTCGGAAAAATAATTAATGCAATTACTCAATCATTCTGAAATAATACTTTCCGGAACATTAATTCTGTTTCGTGTTGTAGTTACAGATTTAGTACAAGGAATACTATCAAGAATTTATGTTTAATATCATCGATAACTTGGATGATGAATACAGTAAATTTCTGCAGTTTAATATCGAGTTTACAGTATCTTTCAGGAGTGTATCATGAATGGGTTTTATAATGTTGAGATAATACGACGCAACTTTTTAACTAATGTGCTGTAATAAATTTTCAAATAGTTTGAAGTGATTGCTTACCAAATTTATTTATGCAATGCCACTGTAACCAGACATTTTTATTCATCACGAGTTAGTTCATGCTATAGTGGTTTTGCAATAAACATACTTTCTGCTGAAGGACATACTAGCAATATATTCAACTGCGTGTCTCAAATAAAATGTATTTTCTGTTAATTACCAACTTTTCGAGTATTAGTATTTGCTTCTAACAATTACTTAACATTGAAATTAAAAATGTGGTTTATGTTAAGGACTTTGAGTACACTGCTCTGCGTTTCGGCTGCTTCATTCTTTTTGAGGGCCAATGTGTCCGCCTCCTCTTCCCAACTCCTAGGAAAGAAGAAAAAAATTGCTTCTGTACCTATAATAGACCATGACATTCGTAAAATTTCTCAACAAATCAATTTAAATATTATTCCTAATGATTGTCTCGAGATTTTAAAATGATTGGATTCCAATGGCATTATAGACAATCTAGTATTTTCAATTTAAATAACTAATTTAATTCGTTGACCTCTGTCAGTTCGCGCTTCAATGCGCGGTCTCTCCGGTGTATTTTGAAATGTTTTTCTAAATAGTTTCGCCTGGGACGTGTGAATTTGTGAATTAGTTGGAGGTGTATTTATTGATGTGTCTTAGTTTCTACTTGATGATGTTGTATCAACTGGGCCATGAAACGTAGCAACCTAGTATATTTCACATTAAATTGGCTATTAAGTGAAAGTATTAAGATATTTGATTGTCCATTATCCCTTTGGGATCCAATCCTCATTTTCAAACATCGATTTGCCTGATATTTATGAATTACTGTTTCAGGTGTTACTCTAGTGCGTTAAAGTAGAATTTGCGAAAATAAATATTAACTAAAATAATGTCACGAAATAACTCAAAACAGCCTTTGTGAAATATCACCATTCACAGTGTAATACCTCTGTGTTGTAGTTTATTATTTCATTAAGATTTTGCCGGAAACAAAATCCTACATATTTCGTACTTAAATTATCGGGGTCAATATTTTTTAAATTCTTTTAAATGTTTCCCTGACGATTAATAAAAAAGTTAATTATATGTTTATTCATTGTAAGCAACAAAGCAGTGCTCATTTTTTAACAATGATTCGTTTTCGTGACCCTTCGCCTTTTGCTTCCTGCATTCATGTTTTGGAAATAAATCGGATTAGTTAAAATCATACGAATATATTAGTATATTTGTTTGTTATATTATTGCGTATACTGTATTATTTTCGGAATCCTAGTGTTACATCATTTTCGTGAACTACGTTCTAGATATAGCCTGCAATTTTCTTGCTTTGTTTTGTTCTTTTTTTTATAGCATGGAAAAAGCGTTAAAAAACTGCTGATTAGCTCTTCCTATTTTTATTTTCAATGCATAAAATAAAATGAGTATGATGTCTCTTATTTGGAAGCTGGGAATGTTACCATATAATGAGCGACTTTACTCGTGGTGCTTCGGGAGGTGTAGAATATTGTGAACTTGGTGGTGCCTCCACTGAATAGCTAGTGCTAGGGGACAAACCGGTTCCTCCTTTGCCATGTGTTACCTCTGCCACAGTTGCCGCGCTTCAGGAAATGGTCCGTCCTGCCCTTCTACTACAGTACTCTCAGGTCCTGTCATATTTAACATGAAAAAAAATCGTACATAATCTTTCAATTGGCTGACAACTTTCAAAATAAAGTCATTGTTTAAATTATTTTTAATTTTAGATTTGAAATATTAATATTATGTTAATTAAAATTAACTGCACTAATATAATTACCTTATTACGTACTTTAAAATCTTATTATACTTATATTAATGAAATGTACAGTTACTGGAGAGTTTGGAAGTGTAATTTCCGTTAAATTGTCCAAAAATATTCATTAAAATATCAGCGCAATGCCTTGATTTACTAATTTTTATATCTTATTTTTAATTATATTGTCAATAAGATATATTAATTGTATGTCTTATTCATAATTCATCCAATTTTCGGCGCGTGTTTTTCTTCTTTACTTACATACAGAAATAAAGTTATTATAAAACATAATATTTTCATTAATAGAATAATAATCGAAACATTATTAATGTGGAGAGACTCGGGCCATAAGACCGCTCTTCCACTTAGCCACATAATACCAAATACACGAATACAAACTTGAAATTAAAAATTAAGTTACATGATTAATATTATAATATATAACATAAATATGTTGTGCTCCTGGGCTCACAAAAGCGGAAATAACGCCTCAGCATTCGCCTTAGGCGGCCGGGTTGATTGATCGATTAATTAGTGTCCGGGCACGTCAACTACTAAGGTCATTATCCCGTAAGTGTGATGCATTTTTTATCGCGGGAGGTGGCGGTGAACTTCCCCCGCTGGATGGTGAGATCCGGCGCCGATCTTCCCGTCGGCTCGCGAGGTTTTCCTCGGCCAAGTAGTGTCTGCCACCAGCATCGGAGCACTGCCCCAGCTTGGACAAGCTCTAACCTCCCGACTGGTCTCCCGTCATGTGTGGTAGCGTAGTGCGTGCAAGTGTGTGTATGTAAGGGGTGAGAAAGGAACAAGAAAGAGGAGGGTCGGCCCCATGGCCAGATCGCTAAAGCCGTAGTTATTTCGAACCGCGGGGTCGCGGGTTCGAGTTCCGCCTCGGGCATGGTTATATCTGTTCGTCCTTTATCCCCCTGTCACCCCGTATCATCACCATATATTTTGATCCTCATACCATAACGTTAATCCAATAGTGGTCGCTAATGACCTAGTAGTTTATTAAATAACAAAAAAGAAAAAGAGAGAGGAGGGAAAGATCGCGCGCGGTCCGTGTCTCGGGATGTTATTGTACGGCTCCCGCATTCGGAAAACTACCGATCAGAGCAGCCGACTGCTATAATTCTCCTCTAGACAGCAGCTGAATTCAACCTACTTCGATTTTACTATAATGGCTGATTACATTAGGTCATTGTTACTCCTCCTGCCTCATAAAGTGAACGTTTTTAATTAATTCGCAAACGTCCTTCTCAACGGGGCTCGTGGCCTCAGAAATGTGCTTACCACTGTTACAAAACATTCATTTTATAACGCAGGAGGTGTAACAATGACCTAATGTCTTCGGCCACAATAAAAAAAAATCGAAGTATATGTCGTAGCTAACGTAGAAACTCCTGCCGGTGCGAAACTTGGCTTGAACCTTGGTGAGCGGCTGAGCGCCGAAGCGGCCTTGCGTTGGCTGGGGCGCAGGCGGCCGGCCGGAGGGGAGGCTTCCCTTTGTCCCGGCCGCCCGCCCCACCACACCGCACCCCGCCGCGCCGCGCCACGCCACGCCACGCCACGCTACTCGGGGAGGCGGGGGGGCAGGTGTGGCAGCCGATGGGGGAGACCCACGTGGACACCGTTGCCGCCCCCACACCCGCTGCAACGCGATCGCGGGAGAGGCGAGACCGTGCAGTGCAGTGGCATAACCAGAGATGAATGAAAGAAGCATTGTTTTACTACAATATGGCGAATAATTTATTTTGCCTTTGGTCGTTTCATTTACCTATTGGCACTTGTGGCGTTAAGGGATGCCCCGACATATTTTTATTTCACATGTAATATTTTGTGGAATATGTAGTTGGTTTATTTTTGTCAAATACAGTAAAATGTGTATGTCAGCTAGTTCGAATTCGGTCACTTCTGGTGGAGAATTCCAGCGCCTAACCGGACTCTAATAGGTAGTTTTTCGTGGTTTCTCCGATCAACATCAGGCAGATGTCGGTACAGTACCCTAATAAACGGGCCACGACCCTCGCGAAATTTTTCCTTCCTCTTCCTCATTCTATCCTCACCCTTTACTTAAATAACGTTACTGTGTGTACAACTTTCGTCAAGCAGACTATTTCTCGCCCGAGGAATTACCTCTATTTCCTCCTCTCTTATTTCGCATGAAAGGCGGGCAACGTGTTTGGCGAAGGGCCTCACCCCTTTTCACCGAACCTTTCTAAGAGAAATTGAGGAAGCTTTGTCCCCTTGAGATGTTTTTAAACATATTTTTGTTGATAGAAATATTATTACCATGGATGTTTTAACACCGATGTTTTAAAACATCGATATTTTATGGCCCCTGTTGTATCCCTGATAGTTCACAGAGACCGGCGACCTTAAGCGGAAGCGGCGACAGACTCGTCTAGTACAGGATTATGCAACGGTGAAGGCAGGTGTTACATGAGAACAATAATAGAAAAAAAAAGTAAACAAAGTTTAAAGATTATTTATGTATTTAAAAAAAATAATGGAACGATAATTTGGATAAAACATTTTGACAACCAAAATAATTTATTGAAACAGGATTAAAACAACAGGCAGCCAATTGCATAAAACACGCATATAAATAAACTTTTAACTTTGTTTACTCAAAACTTATATTTGTCACATACTTTGGCTGAAGAAAGAGAAAAAGAGGGATATTGTGATCAGATATTTCATTTCATTTTCACGACATGAAAACCCATGAGCGGTTCCCGAAAGGCGGCTCCACACATTCGGCATTTGCCGAGCAGCGAGCTAATGCTCGCCCAATTCCGAACAGCTGATAAGCAGCTGATGCGGCAAATAGGGGCCATCCATAAATTTCGTAATGCAAATTTGGAGTATTTTGAATATCCCCTCTCCCCTCTATAACGCACCCGTAACGCGCGCTTGAACCCCCCTAAATAATTACGTCACTTTTGAGACAACACCCCCTCCCTTGGGAATGCAAGTAGTGTGTGCAAGTTGTGAGTGAAGGAAGGACGCAAAGGCGAGGAAATTTTTTATCACAAACCTTGCACACGCCGTCATGGGTGAGAATCTACTGCGCCAATTTAAATGGATTTTAGAATATACCACACATCAGTTTGAATATTTTCTTCGCAATCTTACAGATTCAATAAAAAATTGATAAAAAATATCTCCATTTGTGACAATATACATCTTATAACTGTAATGTATTTTTGTTTTTTAAATTCATTACTTCATATTTTAATGTTTTAGTACAAGTCTCAAAAAAAAAAGGAAATTATTTCAGCAAATGTTGAAAAATGTAAAAAAATAAATGTCGATGTTATGTAACAATAAGCCAATACCCCCTACCCCTACGTAACGCAACGTAACGCTGCCTCAAACACCCTTCCCTGCCTTTAGCGTTTCGTAATTTATGGACGACCCCGTAGCCGTCGTCCGGCAACGCGGCGTTCTCCGCACAGCCGAGAGCCTTGAAGGCTACATGTTGTGTGCGATAAAAACATTCGCTGACAACCATTCCATATTATTTTCCATATTATCCATACCATTCCAAATTATTTCCGTACGAAACTAAAATGGTTGGTTTTGAAGTAGTTTTCTGCTGTTATGATATTTTAGAATATTCTTCTGTGAAAATGACGAAACTATTTTAAGTTTTGCTTTCAAATAGTTGAAATGTTATATTTTTGTTTGAAAAATATTATATCAATACGCTACTTAAATTCTCACGCTCACGCTACTCACGCTCAAAAATTATCATTTTTCCTGGTACAATTTGTAAAACTGAGACTAAACAATACTACAATACACGATTATGTGAATTAATCTTATAATTTATTGATGTGCCTGAATGAAAAAAAAAACAAAACAAACATAAGTACCAGGTACAGCAGTGCTAATTTAATCCATCAGTTCAGTCTTTGCAAATTATTTCTTTACATAAAAACATACTTCAATCTAAAACATGTGGATCCCAGAGCACATACAGTTATAGATAAGCCAATCCTTAAAAGCGCTTTTACCGTAAGATAACCTGAAGGTCACAATGTGCTTGCGTTTTGTTACGCTACATCCGGAGTGGTCTATGATGTACAAAATAAAGTGCTGAAATGCGTCAATTAAACGTAAATATTATTTTGAGAATATCTAATAAATATCTTCAAGGACGCAATAGTTAAATATTTCGTAATGTATTATTTTACTATAAAATTAGGAACAAGAAAAAGAATACATTGTAGAGCAATCCATTTCAGCATGATAGTGGCCTGACTTGTCATCTACAAGCCGCTACTTACCAATAACACTTGTCATTTTCTGAAGATTACTCTTCAGAGAGCATTTCAGAGTCAAACAGGAATTTTAAGAATAGTCTCTTACGGTCGTAAATACTTAATCGTCATGCATTGTTAATAGGAAGTTGCTCTTTCTGCATACGAGATTACATTTCAAGCACGTCGAGGGCTGCGCTGCAGGTCGAGTTAAAATATAAACAAATTGTTACCTTTATGAGGGTGAATAATATTCAAGAAAAATAGTGAATATTGGAAATATTTGCATCTTTGGTTAAAGTGGATAAGCGCGCTAGGTGATTCCTCGATTTTATTTGAAGAAAATTTAGCGAAAGCTACATCTGGAGGGTATTTCTGAAGTTCGGCCATTTTTCCGGTCACTTCATCTCATAGGGAAGTGCAGACGGGTCTCCAGCAATACTATAACTCGAAAATGGATATCTGCAGCACTGAATAAAATAGTAAGCTTAAAATGTGACTTTGAAATGGATGTTTTAGTATATTGTTCAAAACCTAGTTTAAATTAAGGACAATAAAAATCACACGTTGGCTACATTTTTATGTCGGACCCAATAAATTTCCATATTTCATCACATACAAACTTCTCTGCATATTGGACAAAATACATCTATAACTTGGAGATTGAGCCCCCTTTGTAGATATTTCTGGATACGGCAGGAAAGTTGAATTATGAGAGGCTATTTTTAAAAAAGCCAGAGTGCCTAAAGAGAACCAGTTTTTCCTGCAAGCGTACGCACTCACCAATATGGAAAATAAGACGAAAATGTTCAATACCGTAAGCCACCATCCAAGAACATAAAATTCCTCAGTCTTATTTTTAGTTTAACCCTGATTTCTTCTATACTTCTGAGATTTTTAACTAATTCTTAAAACTTTCATGCCATTGATCATCATGAGCTGGGCCCCATTACCACTAACATCAAATAATCCGCCCGTAAGTTTTACCACAAAATTCCTTCAATCCCACAAGTTCTCCTCTTGGAATTAGGGAAACCAACCCCAAAGAGAATCCTCGCAGAAAACTATCCAGGCACTATTTTGACCCACCCTAAACCCCTGGCACAAACAACTCCTCTAAATAATTCGTTGACAATAATGACTTTTAAGTGAAACTCGACCCAATAATTACAGAGGTGTGCAAATTATTGGACTAAAGACGTAGAGTTTGAATTTGTTTTCATACATAGGAGTTATTTTTAATATTTAGTATATTCTCTTTGGTATATTTCTTATCAGTGCATTTTGCACACTGCATTTTGATGTCTGGATCGTTTTGCCATATTTTCTTCAATTTTACCTCGAGGCCTTCACGTGTTGTTATCTTACTTTTTTTAGTTTCTTTTTAACTATTGCCCAAATGTTTTCAATTTGGTTCATATCTGGACTGTTAGCTGGCCGTTGCTGCACAGATTGTTCAATTGTTCAGTGGCGGTAACTGAAACACTTTCCACACTGTGGAGTAAACAAGTTAAATAACAGTTGTACCAGCATTACTTGTACATGAAACACCATCAAAAAAGTAGCAGACGTTGCTATGTATGGTTTTGAAAACAATAGGCTGCCAGACGAGTTTAACTTGAATTTACCGAAAAAATCTTTAGTCTAATAATTTGCTCGCTTCTGCATGTATCGAATGTATTCAAACTCCTTACAATAAAGGTTATACACCTGAAAGCATGTATATATATATATATATATATATATATATATATATATATATATATTTATATATAATAGCATGTATATATATATATATATATATATATATATAAATTAAAAGAACTTTCATTACGGAGACTAAGGGGATTGATTGTGTTAGTGACACCGGACGCGTCAACTACCGAGGTCATTAGTCTCGTGCACGTTTTTTCATTGGGAGGTAGTGGTGGTCTTCCCCCGCAGGATGGCGAGATCAGTCGCCGATCTACCGTCGACTACCCCGTCGATTTTCCCCAATCAGGTCTCCCACCAGCAGGGCACCGCCCCAGACGGGACAAGCTCTAAGCCCCTGACCGGTCTCCCGGCATGTCAGTAGAGTAGTACTTGTTAGTGTGAGGGGTGAGGATAGGATAAAGAAGAGGAAGGAAATATTGCGCTCGATCCATGGCCCGTTTTTTAAGGTACTGCTGCGGCATTCGCCTGGTGTTGGTCGACGAAACCACGGAAAACTACCAATCAGAGCAGCCGGCCGCTATAATTCTCCTCTAGGCAGCAGCTGAATTCGACCTAGCTGACAAGCTAGTGTCGAAAATTTTGCCGCCGTCGGGACTCAAACCCAGGACCTCCCGGTCAGAGGCACTGCAGTGACGTCAGTTGATGCACTGTGCCACCTCTCCTGGTCAGGGACTGAGATAGATTGCGAGAAGAAAGCAAGTGTTCCGCGGGCAATGCTCGTGGGAGGAGGCCTTGGCAGCGGAGGTAGAGTGGGCCATGGCCATGCGCGTCCGGGATGCAGCCATCGCTGCCCAACACTGCACTTCCCGCGACGCCCGGAGCAAAAACTTCCTTCCGCGAAGAAACATCGCTTCAGGCCTAAGCCACGTTACGTCTTTGTGGCGTTGCGAAATCTCGAATATTCTCTTTGGTTTTTGTTTGTTTAGATTCTTCCGTCTGTCTGTCCCGCTGTCATGTCGGCTGGCAGAACGTCGGATTTCTTTTTAGGGTGTATGAAACTATTTGACCATGTTTAAAAACTTTTCCAGTGAATCAGGTTTTGTGATCTTTGAAGTAGTAAAGCATCGTACGTGCGTTAATGTAATGGGGTAAAATCCATCTCTATTAATCCTCCTGATTATTTTGTGTTTGCCGGCGCGTCAGCGTCTATGGTCATTCGTCCCGGTAGTATCTTTAATGTACGTTGCATCGCTGGAGGTGGCAGTGTTCCTCCCCCGTTGGAATGTGATATTCATCGTCGACCTGTACCCCGGCTTGCGGGTTTTGCCTTCTCCAGGTATCTCTGCCAGCGGGGAACCGTCCCAGCCGGGACAAGCTCTGAACTCCCGACTACAGCTCTAAACAGATGTAATGAAAAACTCTGCCGTGCTTGAAGAGACATGTAAGAAAATAAATTCATGGTTTGTGCATTACATGGTTGAATGATGACATGAATCACTTTTGAATCCAGCTCCTTGGCCGTGACTTCCGAAATATCGGTGATTAACATTCCGTTGACTCTCAGCGGGGCGTACGGACGACTGCGCTATAGAGACCATTTCCTTCGGATTAAACCGTCAGACGTAATAGCATACAAAAATAAGTTCTTTGCCTGCTGCATCTCTAGTAACTCCAGCTTGTTTGCTAGTTATCCTTTGTTTTGAGAGTTTTTTGTTGCTTAATGTGAAATTTAAACTGACTGCCCGTACTCGTCTCCCCGGCTCGCCCGGAGCATATGAACGCTCTCGCTGCTCGGTAGCCGCGTGCAGTCGAACAATGCCAGTCACAAGTTGAAACGATGTACTGGTTTCCGAACGACGCAGTTGTGTCGTAACGATTCCAGTCTGGCAGTCGAGAAATTGGCACATGTAAATGTGATGCGTAAATGAGTTATTAAATGTGGAAAGTCGCTCACAGACAGTTACAGTCTAGTAGGTAAAATGGCAGCAGAAAATGGCCCATGTAGATGTGTAGAACGTTTGACAATTACAATGACATTCGACGCAATCGACGAATGTAAATGAGATGCCCAATTTGTGAAGGAAGCAGAATGACTGTTGGGGACATTGCTACGGAACTTTAGGTAAGTTGTGTATAAGTTGCATAACCTGACTAGTACAATGAACGCTGGAGAAATCTCGTGTTCATTTTTTATTTATACGGAAGCCACATGGTCATGAAATTGTAAAGATTTAGATCAACTACCTTGTGATTTTTTATTATTTCCCTTTACTGCTATGGAAGATTAGCATAAGGAATCTCCCGTCTGAGCCATCCAGATAATTTCCTATGTTCAGAGGTCCTCCTACAAACTTGGGAGGAGTGGGATTGAAATAAACAGCAAAATCCCCGCCTCCACAATAATTATTGCAAGGATTATAACGTTATCTACCTTGGCGAAATTAAATTATAACTTTAATGATACAATTCATAAATAGAATTTTATTTTTAGATGTTGAATCATCTACAAGATTTGTACGTGGTTTGGAGAGCCTCCTCTTCAAATATTCCCCAAATTGTCAGCTTAATGAGGAATTGGTCATATTTTCAGAAATAATTAATAATTTCGTTGAGCTACGGAGACACTTGTTACTACCCTTTCGAAATTTTCAGGATGTCCCGGACCCCCTACGTCCCCCTCGGCACTGAGCGCACGCCTATGACGTAATAGCAAGTCGACTGTAATGTATCTGCAAGAAATGAATTTCCCCAGGCCTTTGTGAGAGAGTGTAACAACGGAAAACAGAGAAAAGATGTATGCAACAATTAGCACTGAAATACTTTTGAAAACTTGCCATGAGGACAAATGACGCGAGGAAGGATCATACATCATGAGACAGTATTCACAATTTGTATGAAACATTCAGGCACAATGCCAGAGTTACCAGTGTGATGTTACGAGCACCGCTTAAACGTGTGACAGCCGTTTTGGATAGGGTGATCGCCGTCTCTCCTCTCGAAGTGTTGCAGAAGAGAAACTCCGTATTCCGGCGCCGCTTTCACAGATTTCGCCAGAGATGCCTTAATAAGGAGTGACTATTTTTCAGCCCATAGATACGAGGTTTACGTGCCACTTGGCAGTGGCCCTCAGACGGGCATTGCCAAAGTGTTTGGGCGGGGAAACAAGAGTGCCAATGTCCTCGCCATTTGCTGTTTACTCCGAAAACGTCAAATTCTAAAATGACTTAACCGTCATCTGGCAATCAAATATATTGCTTGGTAAGGACATGCTCCGAGAACTAGAAAATTAGTTTCATTTCTTATTTCAATAAATTCGCCATAATCCGTGACCCGGTTAACCAAGTCAATCACGAAAAAAACAAGCAAAGAAATAAAAATCCATTGCTCGCTGATGTGTGCGAATTTCGTGTAGTAGTAGCGAGCCGGCGCGACGCGTGCGTTGGACGAAACCGTCACGTTTCTAGGAATATGGGGACTTCCTCGAATTTAATGATTAGCTCAGTGATTTTTTTAAATAATTGATGTACGTACATATATATTAAGAGTAGTTAAGATTGAACTAAAAAATCGCTATGCAACATTCTACTTCTACGGGGTACTCGTCCCAATTATTAAAGATAATTTTGAGACTACTTTTCTCCATACAAGAGGAAGATTCCTATACCGCGTCAGTAAATTGGTACTTCTCTTTGAAGACTACATGATATGAAAATTTGATCCAGTTAATAGTTATAAATGTGATAACAATCTCCATGTAAAGCAATAAAAAGTTAATGTTGAACTCACCCAACAACTTGTAATTAGAAATGGTTTTTCGAAATTCACTCTACCCTAGGAATTTTCTCTGATTGTTCATGTAACAGAAAAATAATGTTCGAAGTCGTAATATTAGTAAATTGCCACAGTTATGAATGGCCAAAAAAGGAGATAAAACTAATAAACGAAAGAAACATTGCATTTCTGTTCCTGTTGTATGCACATCTCGCTTCATACTGGAGTCGGAACATTTATCTTCCTTTCCTTTTTGCTCTATGCGGATAATGAAGTACATGTCACACATGGAAGGAGACAGTGGCTTATGAACCATGTACGCAGATGCGACTGTCGACGATCGTTCTTCTCACTAGCGATAAGTGTCGAGCGCTCGGCACTTTCCACTGTGGGCCAAAATGACATCAACGGCGCCGCACCCGAAACTAATTGTTTCCTCAGCAAATATGCATCAACAAAAAGAAATGAAAAGAGATATAATACCCGTAAAAGGAAACATTAAAGGAGTTATAGTAGTACATACGTTATCGTATTACTGATTACGATTATTAATTTAATTAATACATTATAATACATAATATTATAATATATGTATTAATAAGGATATAATTTTGAAGAACAGATTTAATTAAGAAAAATCTTTATCTTCAATAATAAAGTTGTTGGAAAGTGCCAATAAATGTAATTTAATCAATAAAATCTCCAGTTTTGTAAGTTTAAATGAAAGTGGGACCGGAACAATTTAATAAGTTTACTTTACTCTGCTTGAGTAAAAAAAAAGTATTGAAAATGTCCTCCGAGGATTGTGTAAAATTAAAAGATACATTTCAAATTCCCAGGGTCTTGATTACAGTCAAATCGATTCTAGAATACTCATTTTGGAGAAAATTCTACGAACGGGCGTTAGTGTCCTTAGACGGACGGGCAGACCGACAGATGTTTTGGAAAATAATAACTTTTTCAGTAACAGGCTAAAATGTGTTTTTCTCTCAAAATTTCGATATCGATTTTTGCAGCATTTCTTAACTTCTTTGTTACTACGCGTATAAGAAAGTAACTAGAGGTGCTACAGAATGGCACAGACATGGCCGAATTAGTTTTCTATTTCCTTTGGTCTCTGCTAGCTATTCGGACTTGCACATTCTCTTGCCAGCTGCCATCTATCGCCTCACAAACTATTTTTTGGGGGCATTTTATTAATTTTTCGGTTTCCAAATAGTAGAACAGAAATATTATTTTAAGAATATTAAAGAACATAAGAAGAAAATGTAAAGAACATAAAACTTCGTCCTAAATGGTAATTTTCTTTGAAAAATTTGGAGCTGTTTTTAAGAAAATGGTGTTTAAGCGCTACTGTAAAAGCGAAATTTGAAGCTCTTTCACACAGACAATTTTTGAGTTTTCGAAAAACATCATTAGAAGTCATTAAAAGTCATTTGAAGTATATCAACTCACAAATACAATAGGGTTTACAAATTTCCGGAAATGTCCATATTAACGGTGTGAGAGATCTTGCAAAAAAGTGAAGCCGATTTTGAGAAAAACTTGTTTTTGTAATTTTTTAAAATTGCACATATTGCACGAAAACTATTAGACTTTTCAAAAAATTGTACATGACCTTAATGAAAGAAATCAGTATGAAGAACAAATTTTATTGGAAGGAAAAAGTTCTCTCTTTAATTTTGTAGTTGTAGGAAGAGGCCGAAGAAAATTCAAACTTTTGCAAATTTCAAAAATTCAGAGTGAACTAGTTATTCTTACAAGAAATTTAAAGAAAAAGATTGAAGCCGTTTTTGAGAAAATTTTGAAAATGTCCGGGGGGACTTCATGCAAAGTAACCCCAAATTTTGAAGAATTTTTTTTTAAAATTGCGGCGCCTCCAGTGGAAGTAGATCGACCGGGGAATATTCATTTTGGAAGAAATAGTACTTATGGTTTAGGCGCTAGTGTTGTTCACAGACTGACGGACGGACGGACGGACGGATGGTCGGACGGAAGAACGGAGGGACGTTTTGCTTTTAATTGGTTTTTCGGCATGAAAGACTCACAAATCAGGGATTCTGGCTACACCACGTGTTAGATTTTTTTTTCTTAATATATAAACTGTATTTATTCACATTTTCATTATCACGGTCCGGCAATGAATTTTTTCTACCGAAAATTTGCCATGTTTTTGAGCATCATTGCATAACTTTCCCTATACTACGTATATTACTCCGTAAATACGTACGTATACGGGAAAGTAAAAATGTAGAATGAATAGATAACGTCTTCCCCGATCTGTTTTCAAAGGTTTCTGAGTACTTTTAACGTTTATATCTTTTGCGAGAGAGGTCTAGTCCACCCTTGAGCAATATTTTTCTTTCCCATGTAAGTGACATTACATTATTTCATTCCATTACTCCGTATTCGGTTTGTGAAATGACGTTAAAAAGTATAAAGTGATATTTATACATATATTTAACTTTTTATTTGATCATTCCAAGTATACTATCCCAGTTCAAAATTGTTATATTTTATCACTCATCAACAGTAGCTTTCCCTAAAATATTGATTACCTGACTCCGTCTGAAACAAGGATTCTGTGGTCACGGGGTAAAAGTTCTTAAGTCAATTTTTGGCGAAATTGGGTTAAGTACTGAAACTAAAAGTTAGGTATTTGTATTTTATTTTAGTAAAACGACCGAATTGAATTGTTGCCTCTTTAACGACAAAAAAGCGTTGGGAAATATAGCTTGGCGTTGGGAAACTTAGGCGACTCAATAGTTTAACCCTTGTTTTCTCCAAAGAAAGATTTTTGACTTAACGTTTACCCGAAACCACAGGAGGAATTGTTATGCAAGTCGTGAAGTGGCAAGTCTTCCCGAATCCCCAGCAAATCTAGTAAATAGTTCGACATTAAATCAGTTATTGTACTTATAAAATATATTTTTAAGTTATAATTTCATCACTCTTGTATATCTTATTTTTTAGTAATAAAATATGTTTCATATAAATAAGAAAGTTAATGAAAAAAGGGGCCCCGAAATGTAGGGTTTATTTTTGACCACGCACGCCTATGATTATGAGATTTTTTCAATAGTACAAACAATTTCATCCATTTCTTTGAGAGCTTAATTTTACATCGTTGAGCCGTTAGGGTCTTTTAGATGTTAGTTGAACACAAATACGTAGCACAATTCTAACAGACAAGACAAATAGCACAGTTTAATATCAATGGGAGAAACTATCGCGCATCTCCAAATAATTAAGTGACTTCGGATACTTCAACGCGATGTGTGAGAAAGGGGTAGAAGAGTATCGGTTTTTACGTCCAGGGGGTTGGGCAGAGGCGTACTAGGCAGCCCATGGCAAGCATAAAATTTGCAATCCTTTCAAGATACTTCAAATTAGTGTTGTTATTTCTTTGCGGGTGTAGTTTAAATAACGCCCCTTGTGAGTGGCGCCCATGACTTGTCATGTCTGCCACACCGTAGACACGCCCCTGGGCGAGAGCCCTGTCTGCTCATGCCTAGCACCGGCACTTGCGTTTATCATACGTGTTTTGTCTTGCTGGCTCCTGGCCTATGTGGGGTAGGGAGCGCGCGTTCTTGTGCGCGCCGTTGCGCCCCCTGCGGCCCAGTGTGCAGCAGGGGCGGCGGAGAGACGTGGTGTGGGAGGGGCAAGGGGGAGGGGGAGGGGCGTGCGGCGCGTCGCTCCGCATTGCGGCTCTCCAAGGACGCGGCGCGGGTTCGATGCCGCCGCGGGGCGGGGCGACGGCCGACGCAAGACGCGGTGGAGGAGGACGGAGGGGGGGGGAGAGTCGTAGGCGTGCGCACTGGGCCGTACCTAGTAAAACATTTCCTCTACGACCATCTAATAATATACGTATTCCTGCTGTATATTTAATCGACGATGACATCGATTACACACTCTGAGGATTCCAGTTCGGAATTCACAGCCTGTCGACCTATCACATTCCTAGAATTTTTGGAATCCACGTGCAGAATTGAATTCTCTTTGCAATTTGCGCTTCTTTTGAACCGCGCTAGACAAGTGAATGATTTCGCAGTTTCAACGTGTAGTAACCTACACATTGTTGTACTCGTATTTCTGGTTGCTTTGGTCATTCAACAGAAAATGAATCTTGAACCCAGCGACAGTCACAATGACTTTTGTACTCCACCTGAAATTTAGGAAAAAGCGAATTTACTAACTGCACTTTTGCCAGAAAAATCAAGGAAGTATTATGAGCAATCATACACATTTACGGAGTGGAGAAAGAGTAATAAGGTGAATTCTTTTAGGCAAGAACGTTTTCTTGGCTTACTTTACAAACCTTTCTCGACTGTATTTCACCATTAATTTTGTTAGAAAATAAATTCAGACATATTATGTATCTTATATTACAACACTGTTTGATGTAGGTAATCCTTATACCTGAGTTTCAAGTAAAACAAAATCTATTCTGAATATTTCAAGGTCATAGAGAAAGTATAGTCTTCTACTCGCATATAATGGCTGTTATTCACTCGCAAAAAATTACGACACTCGTTCCCACGTTGCTCGTGTCGTAAACAACTTGTGAATAATAGCCATCATTACGCGCTCATTGGAAAATATACTATTATATTCTTAAACACGTTCCATCCCTGACTTCCCTCTTTTTTAACATAATTTGGAAAATTGTTCTTTTGAGGAAGAGGCTCTTCAATCCATCCGTGTAACTGGTTTAAGGCATTTAATTCATGTTCAGTTGACTCTTAAGATTGCTCGTCAAGAACCAGATAAACGGTAATTCCAACGGATCAAGACTCGTAAAACAGATAAAATCATTTGTGTTTACTTGTGGAAACCCGTTCGATTGAATCACAAGGAAAGTTTGAACACGAATTCAAGTTTACTTGCCAGAATATTTAATAATCATATTCATATATTCAGATAGGAAAACGATTGAATTGTTTATAGTGTATTGGCTGGCTTACGTCGAAATCCCCAAATCCACCCTGCTCCTTTCCACATTCTTCGCCCTGTGCTTCCTCACCTGACCTCGCTCCTATGACCCCCATCTTACCTTGCCATGTTCACTTCGATCACCGTTGCCATCATTCTGAAAATTGCTTACCAATTCAGAAGTGTAGTGAAAACGCATTGAAAAATGCAAATGCGTCTTCAAAATGCACTGAACTGAACAATCTAGCACTGCGCAGAAAAGATGCGTTGCGACTTCACTTCCACGGTGCCCCCGGAACTGATTACTTGCGTTTCTGCGAGATTCTACTTAATGTCGACATTTCGAAAATTATTTTTAAAATTTTATTAATATATATTTAGCATACACAAACATGTACGTTCCACGTGCAGTCATTCGGGGACTTCCAGCTTTCAAATAACACTTTATTAACAGATTGTGACATAGATTAAATAGTTAATCTGGAAAAGGGAGGTTTACATAACACGTTTTAGAAATAATTGTTACAGAACACGTTTTAGAAACAAGAAAGTTTTGTCCGATTTAAATATAGTGACTACCCTCGATCGGAACTGGAGGAGAAGGGGACACTGACGGGGACATTCGGGAACTTCAATACCAAAAATTGAAGTCGTAACGAAGCTACGGATTGGATGACAGTGAACCCATCTCCTTCCACCTCCCCACCTTTGAGGAGTCACGGTATTTAAATCGCACAATTAGGGTATCATTAGAATTACAATTTCATTGTTCCTGTTGTAGATGTTTTATTTATTTACTAGAAATTATATCCTACGGAATTTTTAAAAATGTTCTTCGGAAAAGAGCGCCCAGAAACGGAGTTTGGGGGAAAACAGTATTTCTCGATACAGGCTGCACACACCGCCTGTGTGGGAGTGGAACCAGCTAGTGCTTAGGTTGCATGGTGGCACAACTTCCAGATAATCGAAAAATATTTTATAATATGTTAGAAACATACATTCTGGTTTAATGACATTCAGTATTCAAGGTATTGTAGCAATATCGATACACGAAATCATTTTGAACCAAAGAGCGCCCAACGAGCTCTCTCTCTCTTCTTTCTTTCTCTGTCTCTCTCTCCGGCAAATTAGCGCACCATATCACTATTTCTGAGCGACATCCCCCAATGGCAACTGTTATTAATTTTATCAAATTGAAGCCCAGAGGAAAGCAAGGTATAGAGTGAGAGGTGCGATAATTATTTTTCTAGGTTATGAATGGAACAGATCTTTTGGGAGATGGTATTTAATTCTGGTGGGAACAACAATTGTTTAACCCAGGTTAAAACGGTAGGAGCGATGGGGCAATTTGGAGGTTAGTAAAGAATTGTAATTGGTGATTGGTTCTATGTCCAATTCTGTATGAAGTTGTCTGTTGGTTATAAATTGGTAATTGTAATTATTGTGTATTGGCATTGGTAATTATTGTGTGTATCAATTTATCCTGGAGGGTTTGTAAGAGTTCCATAAGCGGAAGAAGCGGCTCCTCCCTAGATTGGGGCTGTGTAAATTATTGAATATATAAGTAAAGGAATAATACGCATAAAATTATGAAAGTAATGTTCCCATATAGACTTTTATTAAACTTAGTTTTAATTCATTTACTTACATTTTATTATATATTAGTGTTCTGAATTTTGGAAATTACATTTCCATCGTTCGATGGAATGGCAACCTCCAGTGTGCTGAAGCACAAGCCGCCATTGAGTGGAATCATTTACGGAGGCGGAGCAAGTGGTGTGACGGTGAGTGGAAACTGCGGTAAATTAGAGCATATCTTCCCCTATATAGTCCCAACCACAGGGCCGCACCAACCCTACGGCAAGCAGAGCACATCACAAGGATGTCAAATATGTAGGCGTTTTTTAATTTCCCGTATACGTACGTATACACGGAGTAATATGCATAGTATAGGGAAAGTTATGTAATGCTGCGCGAACAAATGGCGAATTTTCGGCAGAAAAAAAATTCGTTGCCGGGCCATGATAACGGGATGCTACAGAATGGCACAGACTTTCCCGTATTAGTTTTCTATTTCCTTGGGTCTGGGCCAGCTATATTGTCTGGGCCAGCAATGTATACTATATATTGCCACATACTCGTGCCAGCTGCCATCTATCGTCGCCCAAAGTACATTTTGTTGACATTTTCTTAATTTTTCAGTTTCCTAATGGTAGAACGGACATATTAAATTTAGATTATTAAAGAACACTAAAACCTCGTCTTAAATGGAAATTTTCTTTGAAAAATCGCGATTATGGTAATGTATTCGACTTTCGTGAATATCACAGCATACACACATAGTATAGCCGACCAACCATCTACATTAATTTGGCACCTTTAGTCGTCGAAGAACCTTTCCAGAAAGTGAAGAAATCTTTGAAGGAAGTTTCTTTTGCTTCCGCCAAGGCTCAGGCTTGCGTAATTGCTTCTGTCCCTCTGGCGGGGAGCACTACATCTTACGAATCAACAAAGTGAAGCTTCCTGAAAAGGCGACCGAGTATCAGGTCGGGTACGGAGGAGATGTAAAACCACTCTTCCCAAGAACTGCACATTTGCTTAGCTGTGTAGTATCTGAGCTTACCTCGCCGATGATCTTTAGGAACCTATAGAGATTTGCCGTATCTAAAGTTATTCGGTTGGATTTCAAGCAACGGGGCACTTCAATTGCGTTACTGGGAGGCGGATGGCGTCCGCTCCGTATACCTGCTCTGAAACCAATAACACTAATGCTGCCTTTAGGCATCGTGGCACTTCAAGCCGCCTATCCCTATTGCGTCTTCTGGTGGTCGATAGAGATCACTGCGATTCTTAGCGCTGGACGCGTCGAGTTCCGGGTCAGAACCAACTCTGCAGCATCACTTCTCCCATACCACCTTCGGATCTATGTCAAGGGGCTGAGTCTTCGTCGAATTTACACTGGATTAGATGGTTCAGGGCATCAACTGATGTCACTGCAGTATCTCTGATAATAGGGTCATAGTGTTCGAGACCGACTGTGACAAGATTTTCTACACTAACTAGATAACTAGGTCGAGTTCAGCCACTGTCTGGAGGAGAATTCTAGTGGTAGGCTGCTCGGATTGGCAGTTTTCTTTGGTTTTTGTGATCAACACCAGGCGAATGCTGGAGTAGTACTCTAAAAAATGGGCCAAAGACCGCGCGCGATGTTTTCTTCCTCTTCCTTTGTCCATCCTCACCCCTAACTTACACTTACATGCACTACACCACCACGGGAGTGTCGGGAGACCAGTCGGGAGCTTGGAGCAAAGGAGGCCAAGGGCCTTATGGCTTAAAGTCAGAAGAATTTTATTTCAAAACCTGCTTTCCTCATTTTTAATCTGACAATTTGAGGAATTGTTATGCGACATTTGGGGAGGGTCTCCAACACTGCAAATGGTTCAACCGGAGAGGAAAATGAGGTAAAAGAAACAATTGTGGGTAAAAGAAATCATTAGAATTTGAGTCATTATTTTATTCTCTTTGAAGAAAGTTATATTTATATACTAAAACGTTACTCTCGTATGAGAATAAAATAATGTAATAGAAAGGATCCCAGATGTGGTTGCCCCTATCTCGATTAATTGAGGCCGTGGCCGTGGAGGCCGATAGTGCTCCTGAGCGAAGACGATGCTTATTTTTATTAAATCAACCGTGAAGTTAGTGTCGACTGGTATCTTGACAATTCTTTTTCAGGCTTTTGTGTTTTGTTGAATGCAAGTATTTAATCTGCTATACTGGCAAGATAAAGGCGTTCAACAAATAAAAAAGAATTCCGCTTAATATTGTTCAAGCATTTCATTATAGTATTTTTGTTTGTTTTGCAGATGTTAAATAATTTTACATTCTAAAAAACATCGTAAAAATTATATGAAACTCGTGGAGAAATTGTATGAAACATGAAATTGTATGGAACTCGCCGAGGGAATAGTGGAAATGATGTCAACATTTTTATTAAGAACCAGCGAAGTATAAGTGAAATAATATCCGCGTGTTATGTTTAGAATGTAAGTTGACTCATTCTGGTTTGATGAATAATGATGTTGTGTTAACCTGCATCATGCAAACAATTATAATAATATGAGACCTACTTATGCGAAACTGAGAGCCGCTTTCCTCTGGTTTCGTAAACAATCGTTAAATCATATAAATACAGAATACTGCGTTTCCATATTATAGAACGAGTGAGTTTAACTGAGATTTGAAAGTTATAAAGGTATAAATCCTTTTCTTTTTAATTTCAATATGAGGCTATATTATCCTTTCATATTACTTTTTTTCTGAGCTTCACACGTTGCACTTGGGGGAGTAAACTCAGGGCAAGAATTTCGAAGAATCTAGTTTGCAAAGTATTTTACATCCATGTAATGCCGTTTCTTATCGATACAGTGAATTAGGTTTGTTGAACATCAATAATGGAATCCTTCTTCAATTAAGTGTAAAAGCTGTGAAACTTCTATCTGATGATACCTAATTGCGACATTATAAATGATGACACCTTTGATAGCTCTGGTCGAATGACCTTCCACAGATATTACTGAAAGTCGTACAGGCTTTAAATTTCACAAACGGTAAAATTATCTAATGAAATCATCTTCAAAGTGAATATTACGATTGTCAGATAGTATCTTGAAAACATGTTGTATGAAAGCGTGCCTTGTATGATTACTTCGTCAGATTTAGAGTAAATAGCAGGAGATATCAAAGTAACGGCTTCTGTGGAAAGTTTGGAAATTTCAAACACAACTCCCAATCGAGACCACACATCGATCATGCCCCCCCCCATCCATAGTGAAGTGCGTGGTGCATTGTGAGATGTTAACAGATAGCTTTTAACGTGTACGCAACATGGTATGAGTGCGGTTTCAGCCGAACCCGACGCTACGCAAGACCAATCAATGGCACCTTTATGAACATATCTACTGACAATGACTATGAAAATAAACTACACTGTCAGAAATGTCCGCATTATTTTAATGAAATGTACATTGAAGTAATTATCAAAAAAGCACATTTAATTTAATGTACACATGTACAATAGTATGCAAGAGTGAAAGCTTCATGGTCATATCCGGAATGATTGAATGAATGATGTTGATACACGATATAAATGATGAAATGCAGGGGAAAATGGGAGGATCTCTACATTAAATCCACACTTATTTTAACTTATGCATTAAATTTAGTGTACTGTTCTTTTTAATTTACAATATTACATGAAGTTTAATGTACAATACATTAATATACGTTAAATTTAATGACATTTCTGACAGTGTACGCTTACAATTTATACAATCAACGTTTTAAATATTTATAAATGGTAATAAAATTTTGTTTAATGCAACATCGGAGACCTTCTTCCAGCGGTGGCCCTAGTACGTGCATTGTATTCTTCTGTTCCGGTGCTGTGAATAGGGACGCGTCATCGATGTCATGCTTTCAGAACAATTTTCATAAAAATATCGATGAATTTAACATCAATTTATTGAAGCCATTGGTTTGTCCTCGATGTTTTATGTGGTTGATATTTTATTTTTTTAAGAAAAAAAATTAATTAAAATGTGTATTCAGTTAAAATTTAATTATAAATTAATACACACGGCCACAGTCAAATAAAACTTTTATGGTTTACCAGTTCATTGCTGTGTGTGTATGGACCCGAAACAAAACACGTAATGTTATACTTAATACCCTTGCAGTCCTTTGATTCTTTACGCCCTAGGGCCTTTTGAATACTTTATGGCCCGCTCTAATACCAACACAACACATACATTTTTATGAATTCAATTTTTTAAAGTTAAGATGCAAACAAATACAATAAATAAATGGCATAATGCTCAAAACAGTAAAATAACTCGTTATAAACCTTATTTTGCTTCATTGATATGAAAGAAAATTGCAATTTTGGAATGTTCCCGTGAATGTATAATTGCCATCACTCACTCACATTTCACTGTTACGTATCATATATTTTAGAGACATAATTATATTCTTTTTGAGTAGCAGTACAGTAGTAGTAATAAGATACATAAGGCACATCGGCTAACATCCTCGAAATGATATTTTTTGGTGTTATGACATTTTACTAAACAACTTTTGGCAATAAATGCTAATAACCAAAAAGTACCGTTTCATCAGTGCAATTTACACTGTTATTCACACGGGTAACTCTCAAATACACCATAAACAGTTTCATATAAACAGGAAGTATTTTAACAATATCACACACTTGCAAGGATTTATGGACCCACATCAAGAAAGCAAGGGGTGAAAAGTGGAGCAACCTCTGGAAAAACATGAAATCCAGCCCTCTACACAAACACGTTAACAATTTTTACTCCCTGAAAACCTCCAAAAAATTTTCAAGAAAAGATCAGGTGACAATAACAAGAATAAGAACCGGTCATTGCAAGTTCAGTCATCAACACTTGCTATCTGGAAATCCCCCACCTACCTGCCAGCACTGTGATACCATTCTTAACTTTGAACACATTTTAACTCAATGTCCTATGTTTCAGTACAGCAGACACACATACCTAGAAGCTGAGCAAAACCCTTAACTGATGCTATCATCCATCGACTACCAAAATAAAATATTAAAATTCTGTAAAGACAGCAACATTCTTAAAGAAATCTAATTGTAATAGGTGTATTGGTATGGATACTAGAAACTAATTCTGTAACATCAAAATACCTGTAATGTCTGTCTCTACATATTCACATATATTGTAATATTTGTAAATTTTCATATCTATTGTAAAGTTGCCATGTTAATATTGTAAAGTTGTACTTAAAGTAGTCGCTAATGACCTCAGTTGTCGATGCGGCTTTAATAATAAATTTAAAAAAAAAGTTTCATATATTTCTCGAGATTTTAGTAGAAAACAGTCTGTGGTTTTATTAGCTTCTGAGGAACTTTCCGCAGGAACTTCACAATATTCTCTCATTTTGTACGATCAAAACAATCCAATAACGATTATGCAATACACCCCGTTTTGTTTATCTGACGTCATATTAACAAATGACAATTACAATGCGTCTTTTTTCACTTTAGACGCAAGAAGTATTATAAAATGTTTTGAATTCTCGTTTTATTCAGCAACGAACTAGTAAACCATAAAGTTTTGTATGCACCACGGACGTTACTAGATGCTTTTGTCCCTCAGGCGTCTTCCAACCCCTCGGGTCAGAGGCCCTCGGGATTGGGAACCCTCGGGGCAAAAACATCTAATTAACGCCCTTGATACGTAAATAACCATTGTTGCGCACTAACTTAAGATTAGAGGTTACTAAACCAACTTCAGAACATCGATGATAAAAACATCAATTGGTTTTGGTCGATGTTTTAATTCTGAGCATCGATATTTTGTTATCGATGCCGCATCACTAGTTAAGAAGGGGATGCTTAACCAAAAGCGAGGCGGGACCGGAACCTCAGCTTTCGCCTCCGTGTACTTGATTTGCAATATATTATGATTTACAACGCTGAGATAAACACTATCCAAGTTAGTTCCCAAATGTTGTTCTTTAAACTATACAAAGTAGAAATAACAACCAAAAATAAATGACAGTATTAATTGATAACATAAAATACTTTCATTTGAGATCGTAGGGTCCATAAACTTAATGTTAGAGGTTACTTTAGGAGCCGTCCATAACGTGAGGTCATTACGTGAGGCGATTTTGGCGATTTTTCGACTCCCCCTCCCCCCTTGGTGATATATCGTGAGACGCTCGATCCCCTCCCCATTCTAATCTCACGTAAGATTTTTCAAAGTGCGTATTTTTAATGTAAGTACGTTAATTTGTCATTGAGTGAATCAGTATACAATGCTACTTATTGTAGCATTCACATAACCGCGATAACATTATTGTGCAAGATTGATCCATATTTTAGTATAGAAACGTGCTTTACTTAACTTGTCACAGTTTTCTTGCAATTTAGCATTATTTTTAGCTAAAAAAGTGATATTTGCCGAGACCCCCCTCTCCACGTGTTTAGGTGAGATTCTCTTGACCCCCCCCCCCAAGGCCACACGTAATTGGACGCTGTTATGCATCAACCGGCTATGCGACATCATACAAGTTTTGAGATAATCGTGTTCAAAGATTTTATTACATTTTCAGCTCTAAAACCTGTAATTTAATTATTTCATTCATTGAAGCGCCAAACTACACAAACATGAATGGAATATCTGGCGCTTACCTGCCTCATGTGAAATTAAAAAGAACAGCAGATTCGAAGATCTAGGTTTATAGCCGGTTATTGCGAAACATAAAATCCCTGATGTGACTGATGGTGTTTATATTTTTCATTAATTATAAGGCTATTTTTACAGACTTGGCGCCAAAATTTTGCATACACTTAGAACATGATCCAATGCAACTGATGGCGTCCATATCTCATTTTTTTCAAAAATGGCGCTTAGCCGGTTGGCGCATAAAACCGTCCAATTAATGGATGGCCCTTAACCAACTTTAAAACTTCGATATTTAAAACATGGATGGTTTTTGGTCGATGTTGTAATTTTGAATTGTTTCGAAACACTGATATTTTGTGGTGGATGTGGCATCCCGAACGGCGGAAGTTGCGCCGGGCGGCGGTGCGGCGGAGAGTTAGGAATTACATCTTTCCTCTATGACAGTGGCGTGGAGCGGCGCGTGCGGAGCGGGACAGCGCGACGGTGCCGGTCCCGCTCCTCGCTACGCCACGCTGCGCCGGGACGGGACGGGCTGGGCCCCGGCCGCCGCCGCCACCGCTGCCGCCACCGCTGCCGCGGCGTCTGGCCCACATACCTTACAAGGCGCACGCCACGCCGTGAAGCCGCCCCGCGCCGCCTCCGCCGCCGCCTCCGCCGCCGCCTCCGCCGCCGCCTCCGGGAAAGCGGTCCAGCGCCCGCGCGCGGAGCCGCCGCACTTTTACGCACCGCCATTGTTCCAATGGATTGTGGTCGGGGGTGGAATAGCTATTTATGGACCAAGGGTACTATAAGGGTTCGACAATTTTAAACATCGGTGTTTGTAAAACTATTGCAGGAACCTCCAGCATCAATGTTGACGTGCGTGTAAGGCGTGATTTCATGTTATCGAGTTGTGACAGATCAATAGCACCAGGCAGCCGCACCCTGGGGGGGCGGGGGGGGCAGCGAGGCTATAAAGGCGGATGGGCCCTGAAAAGGGTCAAGCATTGTTCCTCAAACTTTTGTCGCGAGACCTTCGCGAGACGCCAGTGTGCGTGGGAGGCCGTAAGCTGCGGGTAGGAGCGGCAGGCTCATGTTGACAATGCGTTCAGTCGTTAGCAGATGCTAACGGGGAGCAAATGCTCATGTAGTAAATGATACGGCACTTATGTGTGTATATATAAATAAACTCTATATATAACAAAGTCATCCTGTTTGTGATTTGTCCAACTCACGACGTCACACCGCCTTTTCTTTGCGAGAGGAATCGAGTGATCTATTGACCTCTGTAGGTACTGTGAGCCCCCTAAACGCGTTTTTGGCTGGTTAAAAACGCTTCTTTTACAGAAATCCCACAGAATCTTCAACATGGATCCGCAAACAAATGATCAGCTCCGTACCAGAAGACCGAGGCGTGTAGAATGGACACAATTTCTCTTGATTGATTGACTGGAAAAGGTCTACCCGTGAGTGACGGACAGATGCAGCACAGGTAGAACACGCCACCCATTGAGTCGTCTTTCTTAGCATTCCACATGACTAAGCATTTCGGAACTTTTCGACATGTCTCGAACCACACCGTCCCTTCGGATAAGTGATATATTATTTTACTATCTCGCCTTAGTACGTACGTACGTCGTTGAAAGAAAGTGTTGTCATGCTGCGGCAGAAATCGGCAATTTTCCGACTTAAAAACTCATATTATGCGGCCCTGGTATCAAAAAATCCAAAGCCGAACGGAAACAGCTAAAAATGTCGAAAAAATATAGTTGGCCTCCCTCTTGTTTTAGGCTGCCCACGTTTATGGGTGAGGTAACTAACCCCAAGGAGGTGGTTATGAGAACACTGATCTGCTCTTGGAGGTAGATGTTAATAGGTTGTTCTCAAGTGCTGTACATACCAACAGAGAAAGTTGGAAGAATAAAGCAATTCTTTACAGCTTATCATATTACGAGGGTGAGTCAACTGAAAACCGTAAAACTATAATAAAAAATCCAAATGTGGCGCTAATGTCCTGTAAATTGATAGGCACGTTTGCAATAGCGTGCCAGATGTTTCCTAGGCACGTTTGCAATAGTGTGCCAGATCTTCCCATCATTGGGAAGAAACACGAACTCCGGCGCAGGAACAGTGTAAAAAGGGCTGCCCCACTAGCAACGTGCACCAGGGAGAACAGCGTTCTGTGGTTCGGTTTTTGCAAAATGAAGGTGTGAAACCTATTGACATTCTTCGACGAATGAAGGTTCAGTATGATGACGCCTATTTGTCACACAGCAAGAGTACGAAGTTCGTAAATGATGTGACATCCGTGGCCAACGCTCCGCGCCCAGGCCAGGCACATCGCGTTGTGATTCCAGAAACCATTTCAGCCATTGAAGCAATCGTGATGGTTCAGCACATCACAATTTGCATGATGTGCTCCAATTTATTTAGGGGTCTGCAAGAAGGGTGCCCCGACAACTCACCTCGGAATTGAAACAGTGACGTGTCGATGCATGTGAAGAACTTTTGCGGCGCGTTGAACGTGACGGTGATGCCTTTCTTGGACGAATCGTCATCGGGGACGAAAACTGGGTCTGACCTGAGATTTGAAAGCCTCCCACATGCACCTTACTCGCCCGATCTCGCCTCGAGCGATTTCCACTCCTCAAAGAAGCAATGGGCGGGAAGAAGATCCTTGGGATGATCAGGTACGCCACGCGGTGCACGAGTGGTTGCGCCGTCTCCCAGAAACATTTTTTTCTACGGGAATTCAGGCACTTCGGAAGCGTTGGCAGGCATGCATTAAGCGTGGGGGAGACTATGTCGAAAAGTGATCCAGTTTTGTACCATGTGTGTACAATAAATAATATTTTAAAAAATAATTACAGTTTTCATTTGACTCACCCTCGTATATTCATTAATTAATTAACCACGATTTTGTAATAATTTTTGCCATGGTATTAGATTTCATTCATTTGGGAACGGTTTGGTCAAAGGCTAACCTCCAGGATTTCCTCACCAGTATCATAGTGACCTCAGAGAAGTAAACAACTGCACGTATCTGCCGCATCCTCATGGAGCCCTTATAGTAGATGTCTTTGAAGTGGATTTAGACTGTTCTTAAATTCGAGGTTGTCGTTCAAAAATTGAAAATAAACAATTTAAAACTCTTATTCATTAACAGCTGAAAAGTTCCACTAGATCGTAAAAGAAGAGGACCAGAACATTGTATTAAAGAGCTTGAAAATGTTCTTAATATGTGAACTCAATTTATTTTCGAATCAATCTGTGATTGATTTTGAGAAGGAATGCGTACTGCGAAGTGGACAATGGAATACGTTAATTACGGAAAAATTGTTTCAGTCAAATCAACTAATCACTACAAGGTGAAGCACAATACTGCAATCTACCGAGTAGTCTATTTATTACTTTTAGTTAGACTCTGGCAAATACCAAGTTGTCGAAGTTTTATAAATGAGACAGTCATATGTTTCTATTTCACAATTTACTCTTTAAGAAAATACGCCAGTCGAGGTGTCACCAAGGTATCTTCATAGACCAAAGAATGATGCAATTAATTTAGCATTACGAGTAAACCTCAAGTCCAAGCAAAGTCAGAACAGCAAACGATATTCTGAATGGTAAATTCCAATGAAGTAGGTAATGTTCCATAGAGAATTAATTTTTCGTAGAATTTCTACCCACGTGCTGACATTAAAATTTATATAATTGTAATACGCAACTAGTGTACACACTTATAGTCAAAAGTGTATCTAATTAACAGAAAAATCTTCCTTCAGGAAGCGTACGTTTACAATGTTGACATACTACAGTATTGAGTCGTTTTTCATGCCGCAATTTCAGATGTAGGTGACTGGTGATGAAATGATGGGAGAATAATTGAAATATATGAATTACGGATGAAGTGATGTGTCAATGTCTTCCTCTTTACCTTCACATGAGCACTCATGCCTTACGCCAGATTTGAACGGGTGGCCCTAGGTTGTGCTGCACCGTCAGACCTTAATATAGTAAAACTTGCTCAATGCGGAATATGTGTATAATTCGGAAATTTGTCTAATGTGAACTTAAATCGCGGTCCTACCAATCAAAATTCAACAATATAAATATTGCATAAAAAGGAATCTTGTCTAATACGGAAAAACATTCTGGTCCCTTGAGGTTTCGCTTTGAACAAGTTTGACTGTATAATAACGTAGGCCACGTTCGAATGGTGCCTTGTTTTTGCATTCACAGAAGTAAATGCAAATTTTTAGCCCCTCCAATCAGTTTAAGGGTACAGGGTGGACAACTTGATTGATTGATTAGTGATTTCGAGCGCGTCAACTAGCTGGGGGTCATTAGTTCCGTACGTGTAACGCATGTTTTTATCGCGAGAGAAATGGATGGCGAGATCCGGTGCTGGCTTGCAGGGTTTCCCTCAACCAGGTACCTCCCATCAACGGGGCACAGTCGTTTTGACGTTTTTACTTTCTCGTCCTTAAGAATCTACTTCTTAAGAAGAGAAAGGTATGTGATGTTGCGTGGAAAATCGGTGAATTTTCGGCAGAAAAAGTCATTCCCGGGCCCTGGTAAGGAAAAAGTGGATAAATCCAGTTGCTTCATTTAGAAAATATCCTCTAACACGTGGTGTAACTAGAATCCACGTTCTGTGGAATCGAATGACCGCAAAACGTCTGTCTGTCCGTCTGTGAACAACGCTAGCAGTTAAACCGTTCAGCCGATTTTCTCCAAAATTGATATTCTCTTATCTTGATCTGGATAATGTCCCGGCCCTTTGCATTTGAAACCGATATTTTAATTTTGGGAGGTAGTTTACATAATGATCCTGGACCATTTTCAAAATTTCCAAAAAAATGGCCTATCGTTTGTGATTAAATTTTGTTGTTGGATAGTGTAAACGGACGTTTGGGGGAATGGTGCAGGTCTCATTTTCGTTGAAAACACTGATTTTTTGAAAATTAAAGAAATTCAAAATGTTTTCCTTGTCTTCATACAATTACAATTTTGAAGATACAATATTTTTCTTAATGAAATGTGTTTATCAAAAACAGATCTTCAAATAGGGTTATGTTGAATTTTTCGAAAATATAAATATTTTTGGAATAATTGAGCCTCAATGTTAGTCACCCGCTCTCAAAATCCTGCAGTGTTCGTTGATAATAATTTTAGAGGTGTTTTGAGGCAGTTGGATGCTACGTAAGTTAGAATATACGTATTATTTCTTTGTTCGTTTATTTCATTGGAGCTTTTGTTATAGGTTGACAAATTAATCTTTTAGGAAGGTATTTAAAACGTATTTGAAATAAATATGAAACAAAAATTGGTAGCCTTCAGTCGCCCGCTTCCAATTTACGCAGTTGGATACTACGTAAGTTAGAATTTGTATACTATTTCAGATTTAAATTTATTATTATTTATTATATTAATATTATATTTCTGCTATTTCATTTAAAATTGCTTCCTTTAATTGTGTTAAATGTGAAAACGAATAGATGAGCCATTGTTGGTTGTTGTAACCCACTGTTGTAACACCGCACTGAGTACGATAGTGACGGCTGCCGTTCGTTCGCTGTTATATAAACTAATACTTTTATTGTATTTGTAGAATATATATTAACATTACAATAGTGGTCAATAATTACTTTTATATATTTTTCAGACCGAAGTGTCCACTGTCTATTTTATATATCGCTTAGAATAAATGCTCTCCACGACTAGTTCACCTAAGCGGTTACAATTTTGAGTCACCCTACCATTTAAGTGGGAGGCCTTGTCGAACATTGGGATCAATTGCTTTATTATTATTATTATTATTATTATTATTATTATTATTATTATTATTATTATTATTATTACTGCTACTACTACTACTACTATTATTATTATTATTATTTATGTTATTATTATTATATATTTCGATCTGCTTACATTTGTTTGCCAACGCTATCAGTATCGTATTATTTATTAACTTTTAATTATTTTACTTTCTCGCATACTGCTTATTTTTCGCACCAAATGTTCCACGGTTTCAAATGGGTACAAAAAATGATGGCTGTTAATTCGGAGAGAAATTGTGGTAGAAACAGTACTACATAACCCTTACTAATGGCGAGAAAATACTATGCTGTTTTAGCACCACTAGTTTACATTAAATTCTACCGCAGTGTTTTTGAAAACTTTGCTGCGTTTCTCCTTACGGTCGTGGTAGAACAGGCACTGCGAATGGTAGTGGAGGGAGGGGCGCTGCATGAGCGGAAGGGAGCGCACGTGCAGCCGTCCCTCCCTCCTCCCCTTCCCTGGAGGGGGGCACCCACAGCCGAGCTCCGACCTCACGCTTCCAGCGGCTCCTCCTCGCCTTCAACAATGTGGCTTTAAACGCGAACGGCGAACGAACGTTACGTAGAGATGGCTTGGGCAAAACTACTGACCATGTATAGGAATTGGTTAGCCTGGAACCAAAAAAATACGTTCACAAATCCTTCCCCTCCCTTCTGATTCCGGGAGAGGTGGCTCTGGGATCAACTGATGTCACTGCAGTGCCTCTAACCGGAAAGTCTTAGGTTCGAGTTCCGACGGAGGCGGGATTTTCCACACTGTAGCTACACGTCTAGGTCGAATTCAGTTGCTGTCTGTAGGAGAATTCTAGCGGTCGGCTGCTGTGGTCGGTAGTTTTCCGTGTTTTCCCCATCAATGCCAGGCGAATGCCGGAGCAGTACTCTAACAGACTCGGAACGATATTTCGTTCCTATTCCTTGTACTTCTTCACCCCTTACTTACACATCATGCACTACACTACCACGTATGCCCGGAGACTGGTTGGGAGCTTAGAGCTTGACTCGGCTGGGGCTTGTTCCCGCTGGTAGGAGATACCTGGTTGTAGGAAAACCCGCTTGCCTATGGTAGGTCGGCGCCGGATCTCAGCATCGAGCGGGGCAAGATCACCGCCACCTATAGAGGAGGGTGTATACACTACACTTTCGGGACTAATGACCTTAGGGGGTCCATAAACTTCGTAACGCCAAACACAGGGGGTTTGAGGCAGCTCTGTGCTGTGCTACACTAGTGGTAGGGGGCGTTAGCTTAATGTTACGTCACACTATTTTTTTTAACATTGGCAGAAATAATTCCTTTTTTCAGATTTGTACTAAAACATTTAAGTATTAACTAATATTTTTTTGAAAAATTAAGTAAATTTAAGTGATTGTGTAAATTATTACAATAAATGGAAATATATTTCATTAATTATTTTGATTCAATCTGTAAAATTACGAAGAAAATGTTTAAAACGTATCTATATTTTAGAATCCGATTAAAGTGGCGTAATACTCTCCCCAAGCGATATTCACGAGGGCGAGTGATCGGCTTTTTTGTCAAACATTTTCACGTCAGTGCATTCTTCCTTCACTCAAAAATTATCCCCTATCTAATTGTTAGGTGTAGACAACTAATTCTGACTTTATCACAAATTTTAATATATATCTAACAAAAAATAATACAAATAGCTTTTACTGTGATACAATTTATTTTTAATTCTTGTAAAAGGGGGAGGGGTCGCGAACGTTCAAGCGCGTTACGGGTGCTTTAGAGTGGGGAGAGGGGATAGTCAAAATGCTCAAAATTAGCGTTACTTAATTTATGGACGGCTCCTTAGCAGTTGACGCGTCTGGACTATTCAGGACATTCCCCGCTGAGAACTTCGCCCGCAGAGATTTTCAATTTCGACCCCGCCCCTGAACTTACGGAGGAAACTTCTCTTCATCAACAATTGAGTAAAATGTTATTAAAATTTAATGCAACTTTATGCATGAAGACAGGTTACCTTCATTTGCAGTATGGTATTATTAATACAAACACAAAACCTACGGTTCAAATTTTTGTTAAAATCTTTCAGTTGTAATGTAAGATTAATTTCATTCCATACAAAACAAGTATTGCTCAAAATATTATCTTAATTTTCAGTTTTCATCAACTCCCACTTCGTTTGTTTTGGCTGCAATTGTGGGTTTGGCCACCCTCTAAAATAGTCTCCAGACGTCCCCAATTGGGCGGGACATTTCATTTTAATTTTCATTAAAATCTTTCAATTGTAACGTAAGATACTCATTAATTTCATTCCATACAAAACAAGTATTGCTCAAAATTTTATCTGAATTTTCAGTTTTCGTCAATTCCCACTTCGTTTGTTTCGGCTGCAATTGTGGGTCTGGCCACCCTCTAAAATAAGGTCTCCATTCCTCCCCGGTTGGGTGGGACATTTCATTTTAATTTTATGACTCGTCTTTCTTTTGTTAGGTCAAACGAGACGCCAAAAAGTGTATTTACGGCAGTGACTTTTCGGCATAAAATGGTGTCAACAATGTTATGGCATAAAAATATTACTATGCGTAAAAATATTGACATTTCGTCGTTTACCTGAAACTAATGAGACCACTAATCGAGTGTTCTCCTGCATGAATGGTATGTGGACAAGTGACCAGAAAGCTTTCAGCGAAAACCGAAAATGTTCACGACTTTTGAATCAGTGGAAATAAATGTTGACGAATTTACTATTGATTTAAAATAAATCTCATTTTAGCAGGTGGTGGAGTTCCCACAATGTTTGTACAATGACTCACTGCTCTCGATCATAAAAAATGTACTACGTATTAACAAATAATTCAATAGAACAAGCAATATTTATTTTTTAATTGTTTGATACGTATTTTATTAATGTAATTTCAAATCGTACAAATTCATTTTAATTTTTACTGATAGGCTTTTGCTTGTTATTGCCTTTGATTTGGTTCGATGTACACTGCATAACGTATCGGGATCGAGTGGATAGTGGTTATGAGAGGAAAATGCAAACAGTTGAATGGTGCTACATGTTCTCTCTGAAGGGAAATACGAAAAGACAAACCGAGTCAAGAAAACAACTAGTTAATTAGTAAATAAATCAATCTGAATCATTAAAATTACGTAGAAAATAAAATGACGTATGTTCCGTGGGCGTTAATTCTGATGATGGCTTTGGTTCTAATGATGTCCGGCGAGAAAAAACCCTCGGGCATTTTGTCGCCGCTCGATCATAAGAACCCATACAACGCCCTTGATGCATAAATGACTATTCTTTGTAAATGTTCAAGAAATAGCGAATTTTGATGTTACATATTTTATCCCTTTTTACATATTTATGACATTATCGGTTTTTTGACATAATTATGTACATATTTTGCTGTTTCATACCACGTTATTTGTTCGGACTCTTCTCGGGAGCCATCGCTTGTGGGCTGCACGCAGTGGCGTCTGAGCAGCAGCGGCGGCGGCGGCGCGATGAGTCAGCGAGGGTCGGGCGTGCCCCCGAATGCCCTGCGCCAACGCCGCCGTCGCCGTCGCCGCCGCAGCCTTGTGCACCAGGCCGCCTAGGCGCGCCTGCCTGCCCGGAAGCCTTTTCTGGCGATCAATACGGCCCCACTGGCGGCTTCAGGTGGAGGAGAGCCCGAAATCCCTGGACCAGACACAGCCAGGGGTGGGGGGATGTCTTATTCCGAATGTTTTTTTTCTTCATTCCCTCGGCAGATTGAAAAAAAATACTATTCTTCCGGAACAAATTATCACTGTTATTGTCTTTAGCAATAATAATAATAATAATAATAATTATTATTATTATTATTTTGCATGACTTCGATAGTACTGTCGAGGTGTCGATAGTGACTGTCGAGTATGAATGTTCTCGCATGTCGACTGAGACAGTTTAATATTTCCCATTACCTAAGTCTATTACTTCGTCGGAGCTGGGATGACGCGGGGATGTGTACTTGACCTGGCAACGTGATGTAATTCTTGCAGGGGCAGTTCCTGAAAAGTTTCTGGTTTTGCAGATGCTGACGGAATGACCTCGGAAGAGCCCCTGCCGAAGGTGGTAAGTAGCCTTTTTATTTTTATTATTTTTTATTAATTGTTTTAAGGAATCGCAAATTATTATTGAAAGTCCAACTTGAAGAGGGAAGGGAGGTTATTTGCAATATTATCAAAAAGAAATGAATATTTAAAAAAAATTAATTAAGTTAATTCCAAAATTAAAACGACTGAAAATTCACAAAATTGTTTTGACTTTTTAAAGGTTAAAAATAATTAATGAAAGCCACACCGTACCAAGCCACACCGTCTGTCAACCTTTTGTTGGAAGGAAAATTATTATTTCAAAACATTTACGTATACGAAATGAATTTTATGATAACTTTGTTCATTCGCATCTGAACTCTCTGCGATGACAGTGGTAAAGTGTTGTCAGTGGTAGCCCAGCTGCCATAGCGCTTGGTTCCTTTTCAGGGACCTCTGTTCCTCGCGACTGCACTAACACTAAGCTGCATTGTTCTTGTTATGCATAAGAGTGCCGTTGTCGTGGGCAGATGGGAACGTCGAAATCTTCCAGACTGCTGGGACACAGAATACGCCCCTCCGAGGTGCCGAGAACTTCCCTACACTGCGATTTTTCGAACCATGCCCCTGACAGGTATCACCTGCTGACGGTTTCATCTAATCGAGAGCTTAAAAGTAATCATAATGACGTCCATGTGGTGACGTTCAAGCTCCCGATTGGATGACACCGTCAACAGCTGATACCTGCCATGGGCACGGTTACAAAAATCGCACTGTAGCGGAGGCGCCGAGTCTCCCGTCCACCTGCGCGACCGCGCTGCTTCCAGTTTCATTTGGAGCTACCTGAATCAGGTCGGACGCACTCAACCAGCGCCGTCAACGCACTGCCCGCGAATGTACACCAGCGCACAACGAAAGCAAATGGCAGGAAAACCCGGCATGTATTAGAAAAACAAAATGACAGAGGTGAACATTATAATTTTTTTTAATTCAAAAGAGAACTCTTCACGGTAATGCTCCCAGCAAAATAATCCACATGGACTCCCCGCCTCTTATAGAACATTCAGTCTAGTTGAGATTTAGCTGAAAAAACAAAGTGAGAAAGTATTAGAACAACGAACGAAACGTCTATTACCTTATCGGATAATACCGTACAAAAATAATACCCTACTTTTATAAAAAAAATCAACTAATTTACTTTTCACTGCTAGTGACTTTCGTCAAGACTTGAAGTTATGGATAGTATCTGAAAAGATTTATAGTTTTAATTATATTTTTTCAAAATAAAATATGAACCACGTAAAATCATGGAGCACAAAACATCGGTATCTCAGTTTCTTTCCCCCTTTGCCCTAGCCTAGAGGGGAGCCCCTCAGATTTAAATGTCCCGATCTACCTTCTGTCTCCAGTGCTTCAATTTACAAATTACTGAAGGAATAGGAATGAGATCACCAAATTTGAATACATTGTCAAGATACACGCCAGAATATACCGTAAATAGGAATATGTTATATACATTCCACGTACATCATTTTCAGTCATTCGAGTTCTCGGTGCGTACCCGACACACTCGCGTTTCCGAGACAGTAATGCCTTTCTCACATGTCAGTCATGACTTCTGGGAGATGTCAAAGAAGCGAATGGTTGGAAAAAAACATCGGCTGCAATAAATCGGTGTTAAATCCATCGATCCTTTTATAAAAATATCGATGTTTGGTAAAACATCGATGGGGCATCCCTATTCTGCACAGAAATCAAAGCTCATTTTCGGGGCCGCCGCCGCCCTGAGCGGGTGTGAACGCCCCGCCGCAAAGTCTCATTGTGCGCGGGAGGAGGGGAAGTGGGGGGGTTGGGAAAGGGAGGGGGAGGAGCGGGTGGCTGCCTGGCATCCGCACTCCGCCGCCGCCGCCGCCGCTGCCACCGCCGCCGCTGCTCCGTGCGTGCATGAATTAGGAGCAAACAATAGCTTCCCGCCCTGAGATCACTCCTTTGCATATTCAATCCCAAAAGCCGATAACCGCGGCCTGGATTCGAATGCGCCTCCTCCCGGCCCTGTTCGTCTGCCGTGGGGCCGGGCCCGGGGCCGTGCATTCCTCAGTGATGGATGGGCCCAGCGAGCGAGCGAAGACAGGGCAGCTGTCAAGCCACACGCTGACGAATGGAGAGGACCAAAGATTTTTCTTTGGCTTCCGGGGTACAACATTTGCCAGGAGAATCAGTTTATCAAGTTATCATTTAAATAACTTACTTCAACTATTTAAATAAAAATTCAACTGTTATAATTACGTTTTCTGAGATTTATCAGATGTTACGATACAAACGTTCGTTGAACAACCCAGCAAGTACAGTTTCAGAAATTTAGAAAAATGAACAATTCGAGTTAATGTCAAGACAGTGCCGCGACTACTGGAAAACTCATGTACATTAATCTGCCTCATCCCCAGGAAACTAGTAACATCAATTTACAATTAGAGCGTTAGTAATATAAAAAAATATGAACATATTTTAACTATTAGAAAGGTTCTCTATTTTATGCTTCTTGAAAAGCGAAGAAATGCTAAATTGTCATCTCTAAAGAGTTTCATTTCAAAAATATATCACCTTACAACACAAGATCAATAGCGAGAAAATCAGTGTTCTCACATGAAAACGCGTGGGAAACACTACACGCCTCTCTTTCAATGCTGTTTAGCCTACCCTACTCGACAGGCAGGCAATCACGGCCGTAGTGTGTGTCTACAGCTACTGCCACGAAGTCTAAAAGTAAGAGTTGTACAAATTGCTACGGAGCGGGGGTACGTCTCTGGATACTTCGAACATTAGTCTTTTTGAACATTTAATGGCGTGTATTCTCATTTCCTCAGTTAAAGCAAAAAGTTATCAATAAAAATGAAAAACATCAGTCCCAGGAAAACTTTTCATCGTATTGATTCAGAGAAGGATTCTTAGACGAGATCGCGTAAACTTGCGTACACGCCGCAAGTTCGACCTATTCTTGAATACGGTTCAGTTTGTTGGGATTCTTATCGTATAGGACAAGTAAATACTTTAAATAAAATTCAAAAAGTTGCGGAAAAATGTGTATTGCGAGGGAAAATAAATTCAAATAGCCCTATGTGGGAATCCTTGCAGAAACGTCGGGAAAGAGCTAGACTCTTTCGCCCGAAGACCGTGGTCTTCATACAATCTTATTAATCGATTATAATTTATCCGCCTCTGACTGTTTTCAAGAAACATTTGCATGTCCTTTTATAACGCTGCCAACGTTGAAAACCACCACTTAAAAGTTTGTGGAAGAAAACATCTATCAAACAAATCACCTATCACGAGCATCTTGTTATCTCGCTTACTTAACATAGGCATTTCGAAAAATTCTGCACTGTTCACCTATGTTCAAGGTTTTCCCTGCACTGGTGCGAGAACGTTTGTATGCGCTACTTTTGAATGCAAAGTGAACTAAAAATTTTACTCTTTCCAAAGCACGGAATGAAGGAAACGGCACCGAGTTAGGCTGTTTCTTCTCAGGTAACGAGAAGTGAAAGGGGACCAGCTGGCAAGCGATTGTGAGGGAAAACTGTCCCCAGGATGCAGTCGGGCAATTCCCTCTCGGAGGGGGGGGGTCTCGTGGCCGGGGGCGCTTGGCCTCGTAACGTCCTCCACAAGTGACATTTTCTGACCAATTAAAATATACTAACAGCAACTCGTATTACACAATGCACAATTTTGTATAAATCGCTCCAACAATTACTCTCCAAGGCGACTCTCTTTCAGCTGAATACCGCCGCCATCCTCCGCCGACGGCAAGTCCGTGATCACACGCGCGCTGTGGCGACAATGACAGAGGCCGTGGAAGCCCGCATCCGCCCGCGCACTCCATTTAACTCCGACGGCCCCTTGCGTGCGACGGACGTTCAACGCGGCGCGGCGCGGCGCGGCGCGGCGCGCGGACGCATGCAGCGCCGCCGACAGCAGGAAATGCCAGGGCATTATCATATGCATCAGCCCGGCGCAGGCGCCCGGAATAGCCGTGATCTCACGGCGCCGCAGCGGTGGGGGCGACGGCGCGCGGAGTACGAGTTCCGAAGTCTTCTTTACCTGCACGGAATGGCGATTAGTCCCTTTCCGTCTGAGGATACGGTCAGAGTGGAGCCGTTTTCGGCCGAAGAAAAGTTCGCGCGCGAACGGCCGACTGATTCTGCCGACCTGACCGGTCACACTGCATCCGACTGCAATAAATATCAATCTGTGAATTATTGCGTATAAGCGGTTTCTAATGGAAGCGAGAAGATTACAACTGCTTGCTGAAAGATCTACTCTCATATTTCTTCTACTTGAAAATCAAAGAGATTACTGGGTGAACCCTATTTTCGCCGATCGTGAATTTTATATCTTATTTTACCAATTACTGAAACAACCAGTGATTTTTTCGAATACACAAGAATGTCGCCTAATACTTTTTTTACATACTTGGAGCTATTAAAGATGACATCTGAAAAAAGGTCGAATTTTAGAAAATGCCTTTCTACAGAGGAACAACTATTCATAACCATAAGGTGTGTGAGGTTAGGTCCCATGTTTACAACATATTTTGTACTAGTTTCGCCCATTTCCTTTGCGATTTCATTCCATAATTTCTTGCTTTTGTCCCTGTTTTGATATCTAGAATCCGGTATCTTCCACAGAGCATCTCGTTCGTGTACATGTGAAACTAACTTTACAACAATCCATTTCCGGCAGCTGAGATCCGGACGAATAATGAAATTCATTTGATATCGGTCTGCCGGCTTTGAAGTTCGGCCGTGTTCGCTAGTACTTGTCGGACGCAATGTGATCGTGCCTTTGCTCTAGCGAGGGTTTGAATTCGGCCTAAATGGTCGTGTTCGACCAAACGCGAATTCGGCCGAAAACGGATCCACTCTGACCGTAGTCTGAGGTGGCTCAGTAACAAAATTCGATCCCGCGCAGCATCTGGTCGGGAGGTCCTAAAACCCGATGGTGCCGGATGTTTGACACCCAGCTACATCGCATTCGACCGCTCTCTCGAGAAGCGTACTTGAGCCATTCCACGTCAAATCGCACAAAAAAGACCAAAATTTGACCGTCATATTTTAAATTATTTTCTAATTTTTTCTATTTGTTTTATGGATCAAATAAGTTAACACGTGTATTTTTATTTTTTTCTAACTTTATTATTTTCGGAAATATTGTATAATGAAATTTGCCAAATATGACGCGCATCACTAACTTAAAAATATCATGTACTTGAATTCACTAATTATAGAAATTCCGTTCAAATTCCATTCGAAACTTAAAAACATGTTCAATTTTTAAGAGTTTCCAAAATATTTAATTTCCTGAATTTTCAATTTTTGAAACAAAATTTAAATTTTGAAAATTAAATATTTTTGTAAACTCGATGAGCTAAAAATTTTTTAAAAAATATTTATAAACGCATTAGAGTATTGATGATATCTCCAGGAAAAATCAAAGTGGGATCTCAGTAACTTTAAAAGATATTAATATTTTACGGAAGAGCGTATAATAGATTGCTGCAATAGACGCGTTTCTTGTGTTACTGGCCGTCGGTTTCTTTGGATGAAGCATTAATTTAATACTCTTGAGGTGGTAAAACTTCACGATTGAATTTATAAATAATAATATTTATGTATATTAATACATATAAATAATATTAATATATTAATAAATAATTTATACATTTATAAGTAATTAAATGACGGATACTTGACTCATGTTTTGATTGACTTTTTGAAATTTTCTGGTCCCTCACAACTAACTTTAAATACAAGTACTCGCTTAACATAGAATTTCTGAACTTTCGTCACAATGCACAGTTTTAATGCCTTACCGAATTTACTTCAGGTCAGGACAAAATTTCATTTTCTTCAGCCAACTTTTTAGACACTTTTATCATGCGTTCGGTTGCAGAAAAAGTTCGTTTAATTTTATTGCATGTCCAACTTTCAATAATTGTCAAAATTGTAATATTGAACATCATGCCATCTGTTGAGTGAAAGGAATCGAATAAGTTTCTAAATAGGATCTTTGTCTGATTTTTCAATGGACGTCGAAGGATCTTCAATGTGAAAAAAATTATCTGTGTTGGCACTTTGTACTTTCTGAAATTTCTCATGGGGATACCGTTTTTGTTCTAGTGTTCTTTTCTTGGCGGGGGTTTCTCCTATTGAAATTAAACTCTTGTTTATGTTCTCTTTATTAATTTCACAGACACTTGATAAACTATCTGAAGAGCTTAAATTGTTATTTCCTTGATTTCCACTCTTTTCACTGTATTCATTGGACGTTCCGCTACTTTTGTTAATGCCACGAGAGCCATTGATCTCGACGCTCTCTTCACTAACAAAAGACTGTTTTGGAAGCCGATTCCCTTCCAAAATGAATCACAAATTTGCCAATCTAATGACTCTCGTAAATTCACCAGAAAATTGTGGTTTTACGCGTCTTGAGATTTTCTTTTCTAAAAACCGTGATCAGAAAGATTAAATGGATTGAAACATGTATCGTATCTCACATGGTGATAGCTACTCATGTTGCACAGTGGACACACGATTCACAAAACAAACACTAGCACTCTTGGCTTCATAAGGTACGTATTGTGACTGATGTTGAGCAAATTTTACTCATGTCCTTTGACAAGTGGTTGATTGCATTTCACGAGCAAGGTCCGGAGGGCACCCCATCCCTAGGACGCAAAGGGATGCAGTAAAATTCGTTTCGCTGACACGAGGAAAAGCAGTAGCAGAATTCGTTTTGCTGTCACCCATCCCTTCTGGAGAAAGAGTGAACATGTGAGTTACTATTGTTTCTTGAAACCCTAATCAGGCAGACGGCCATTCTTTTTATTTTTGTCGGCACTTGTATCAAAGACTGATCGAACACAACTCGTCAGTGCAGCGGCAGGAACCACGCGCGCGCATACTTACAATAGATTTGTTTATCTGTACGTGTTGAGTGCCCACTTTTTTCTTGTTGTGTTTTGTAGAAAATAGAACAAGAAATACGCCTATATTTTTTTCAAATTTTTATCTGAGAGAGTTCGTATAGAAATATTCATTTTTTTTAAATTTCCAATTTTTTAATGAAATATTTATTTTTTGAAAAAGTAATTTATGGATGAATAAAATACACATTGAAACAAACCAGGAACTTTTATGTTAAGTACATTCAGAGCATCAATCAATCATATTTTGTAAAGTACGCGTAAATTCCAAAATTTAATATAGGCATAACTACAAAAATAATCAATTATCAGGTAAATGAAAAATCACGTGCGTCTTTTTTTGATGTCCAGAATGAATGCCATATATTCGTGTCATTTATTTTTTTAAATTGCATACATTTAAAAAATAATCGAGTAAATTCTTGTGCGATTTGACGTGGAATGGCTCGTATTTCAATTCGTTTCGCTCTCATCCATAAGAACATATATGACCCGCAAGTCACCTACGATGTTACGCACAAAAACATGTATGACACAATGTCATACATTTTGAGGGCAGAGTGAACATCTAAAATACAATAACTCTTGAAACCCCAATCAGGCAGACGGTCATTCTTTTTTTAGTTCTTCATCACTTGCATCAAAGACTGACCGAACACAATTCGTTAGTGAATGGGCAGAGGCAGAGGGCGCCCTCATACTTACAATTGATTTTTTCAGAACTGTATGTGTGGAGTGCCCACTTTTTTTCTTGTTGTATTTCATAGGAAATTAGACTAGGAACACGCCTATATTTTCTTCAAATTTTTATCTCATCGAGTTTATTTAGAAATTTTACTTTTTTGGAAAAAATACATTTTTTAAAATGAACAAAATATTTTTTGAAAAATATATTTTCAGTGAAATAAAATACACATTTCCAAGTATTAAATGAAACAAACCAGAAATTTTTACAGTCATTACATTCGGAGCAACAATTGATATTATTTTGTGAAGTACTTGTAAATTCCGAAATTTAATGTAGGCATAACTACACAAATAATCAATTTTCAGGCAAATAAAAAAAGTACGTGTCTCTTTTTTTGATGTCCAGATTTAAGAAAAAAATATCATACATTTAAAAAAAAGTCGTGTCAACACTTGTGCGATTTGACGTGGAATGGCTCACTTACAGCCGTCTGCTCTGACTGGTCCGTTGGTTTCTTCCACAAATTCCAGGCGACGGCTGGAGGACAGTACCCTAACAGGATAAGGACAGCGCGCAATATTTCCTTTCTCATCCTAGTTCCTCCCTCTTCCCTTACGTACACACACACACTCATATGCACTACATTATCATATTTTTCACGAGACCTGGCGCATGTTTACTCTTAGTGTTAGGACTTGCATCGGCTGGGGCGGTTGTCCCAGTGGGGAAGATATCTGGAAGGATTAAAACCAACATGCAGGTCGGGGCGAAACTCACGTTCCAAGGGGAAGGAATATTCGCATCTCCCAACCATAACATGCAGCACACGCACAGGACTACAACGCCCAAAGCAGTTGACGCGCCCGGAATCGCGTTGTAGGTCGTTCATGGGAATGGTCCAAAAACATTCTCATGTTCACCAAGAGAGTCTACTTGAATCACAGATCCGAAAAATATGCAAAATTCTGCATTTTGTTGTCTTGCATACTACTTACGTAGTACAGAGAAAGTTATGCAATGGTGCAGCTTCAATCGCGATTTTTCGGTAGAAAAATTGGAATTATAGATACCTGATACCAAAAAAAACTACATTATTCTTCTAGCTATTTCTCCTAGCTAGTGTAAACAGAGAACGAAAGAGAGGCAAGACAAGAAAATGAGTGATGCCACAACGTACTAGAACAGACTTTCAATAGCAAGCCAAGTCGTTTTCGAGTGTCTCCAGTCAACGTAACAACCCTCTCCAATGTTCATCTCGACGGTTCGACGAGTCCTTCGCCAATGTTAGCAGCCCAAATACAGAGCGCCATGCGATCGAAGTAGCACCGAGCAGATTTATAAACGAACAGGTGAGAGAACGGCCATATGTGCAGGCGCTGTGTGGGCAAACAGGATAGGTTACTCGCGGGCGATCAGGTCTCGCAACCCACCCGACCACCAAAACCCCTGTGCGGTCGACAGTTGGTGAAGCCAACGAACGATGGGTACAGAACAAGTGCTAACATTTTTCCTTTCATGACACTTTGAGGCTTCAGCTACGCCTGGAGGCTATCAGCTCTGACAATTAATTATAATAAAATTAAATATACAGTGAAATAATTTAATTCCGATTCACAAGTCAATCATTTTTTAAAAAAATAACTACATTAAAAACTTATGTTTTTACTTTCTTCCCATACTTCGTAAGCAAAAAGTATTGTAATCATGCGCCAAGAAATGGAGATTTTTCGGCAGAAAAACTCTTATTGCCAGGCCCTGGTAACGAAAGAGTGGATAAATCGTGTCTCTTTATATAATTCCTCTAACACTTTGCCTAGTCAGAATCGGTTTTGTGGGTCATTAATCCCGAAACCTCGATTGACGTCTAAATATCAGTTTCTCTGTTCGTTTGTCTGTATGTCTACGGTCAACACTAGTGCCTTAAATCGTTCAGAGGATTTTTCTCCAAAACATATCAAATCGATCGATATTCTCAAAATTCTCTCAATTCCGCGAGTATGAAAAGGATATTTTGATTTTTGGGCATACTTTACATAAAGTCTCAATATTTTCAATTTTTAAAAAAATCTTCATATTTTACTTTCCCGTATACTATACGTACGTGTAGTATAGAGAAAGTTATGTAATGATCCGCGAAAAAGCGGCAGATTTTCGGCAGAGAAACTCTTATTACAGGGCCCTGGTAACGAAAAAGTGGATAAATCCAGTTGCTAAATTAAGGAAAAAATATCTCCTAACATGTGGTGCAGCCAGAATCCGTTTTGTGGGTCCTTGATACCGAAAAACCAATTGAAAGTAAAACGTCTGTCCGTCCGTCCGTCCGTCTGTCTGCCCGTCTGTTTGTGAGCAACGCTAGCGTCTAAACAGCTCAGTCGATTTTCTCCAAAATTTGTACTCCCCGATCGATCTAGCTGATCTCACGGCCACTTGAATTTGAAACTGATTTTTTAATTTTGGGGGGTACTTTACAGGACGCCCCACGGACATTTCCAAAATTTTTAAAAAAACGGTACCAAATTTTTTTCTTTAAATTTCGTGTAAGAATAGAGTAAAATACTTTTTATTAAGGTGGCATAGGTCCGATTTTCACGGTTATCTCTGAATTTTCGAAAATTGCGAAAGTCTGAATTTTATTCGGCGTCGTCCTTCAACTACAAAATTGCAGATAGAGATTTTTCCTTAAAATAAAATTTGTTCTTCATAGTGAGTTCTTTCTTTAAGGTCATGTACATTTTTTTGAAAATTTTAGTAGTTTTTCGCGCAGTATTGCATGAAATATGTACATTTTTTAAAAAAAATACAAAAACAAGATTTTCTCAAAAACGGCTCCAAATTTTTCCTTTAAACTTTTAGTAGGAATAGTGCTAAATGTATTCTATTAGATGACATAAATGTCATATTGCTTTATTCTTTTGTTGTTTCGAAAATTGCAAAAATGGAGTTTTTCACTTGTCTCTCACGTTCTTAATATTTACATTAGAGGCTATTTGTTGACATTATTATATTAATGAGTACGTGTGCTTTAAATAACTTCCAGTAAAGTTTCTCGAAAACTCAACAGTTTTCTGTGAAAAACTAACTCGAATTTCCACATTTTCAGAAACGCTCATGGCCATTTTCTCATGTCTCTAAATTTTTTCTTCAAACTTTTCGAACGGATAGTGCTAATTGGACTCTTTAATATTAAGTAAATTTTATTTTGAGGTATTTTTTTGTTTTTTTCAAAAATTACACAAATGTAATTTTTTTAACGATCTCTCACATCTTTAATATGCACATTACCAGCAATTTGTAAACATTATTGTATTTGAGAGTGTAAGTGCTTCAAATGATTTCATTTGAAGTCATTTGAAATGAAGTCAATTTTCTGTGAAAAAGAGCTTCAAATATCGCATGTTTAGTAGGAATTAAACGCCATTTTCTTAAAACCGGCTACAATTTTTTCAGAGAAAATTGCCGTTGGATGAAGTTTTGTGTTAATATTCTAAAATTAATATTTCCGTTCTACCATTAGGAAACCGAAAAATTGAGGAAATGACAAAAAACTGTACTTTGGGCGGCGATAGATGGCAGCTAGTTTCCTCAATGAAATGTATTTATCAAAACTACATCTTCAAATAAGGTCATGCTTAATTTTTTGAAAATACGAGTAGTTTTTCTATAATTTCGTGACAAACATAATAGCCCACTGCAAATTTACTGCGTTTCAGACAGCTGGATACGTCGTAAATTAAAATTTGCAATATTGTATATTATTTCTTTGTTCGTTTCTTACATTCAACCTTTTGTTATACATTTTCCCGTTAATCTTTAGAAATTATTTTATTTACAACTTTCACCACTTTTCCTTGGCTTTATAGTAGACAATAATAGATCTACTTCCTCGAGTTGTCCAAGTGTATTTGTGAATATCTTTGTGTCTAAAGAAGGAATTTTCAATTCGAAATGCATTAGAATGTATAAAATCCGTAGTGTAGCAGCCGAACTAGACGAAATAGAAGCCATCGTACACACAGGCGTTATCTACGACCAGCAAACAATCAGTGCAGCGCGTAGCATTCACATCGAACCGTCCACACGGCGGCGTTCGCCAATATTTATCGGAAATTGGGATTAAAGATCATGAAACGCGGCGTCAGTGATAATTTTCACACCTAAAGGTGAAAATTATCTCAGTCGCTGAAGCTCACTACCGCCATTGAGATAACTGAAGCGGGCGCGCCGGACTGTGAGAAATATTCGATTGCGTCTTCACGTAGGCCACCTCGAGCCGACAGTACTCAGTAATAATATAGGGAAAAATTCTGATACTTTTGGAAATATTTCTTCTCGTAAAAAAATGTAAGAAAATTGATAGAGTGAAAAATATTTTGCGAAAATAAAAAAATAAGTAAAATATGTAAAATATGTAACGAAAAAATTGGATATTGTGTTAGGACGGCGACGATTTGCCAAGATTACAATTTTGCGGACGGTAAGTAGGACGACAAAAAATATGTAATTACATAAAATCCGGTCTCTAGTAATTAGAGTGAACCAGAATGTTCGGGAGAGATCTTATTAATTTTTCAGAGGAAGGAAGTTCTGACTCATGTGATCAGATCCCTAGAATCCTCGAAAATGTGAATAGCACAGCGTATTCTTCTTAGAGAATCAAGTGCGTGTCAGGGCAATGCGTTACGCAGTGGTGATCTGTTGTAGTGTTTGGTGTTTACTCGTTATTTCTTGAGGATTTGTAGTAACTTTGCAGTGTAGTAAATGTGCTTTGTCTAATCTAACGAGAAATAATTCTGTATATGTCTTTCAGTGAGTGTATAATTGATATTTTGAGGAGACCATTGTCAACGAGATAGTTCCACGAGAAGGATGAAGAAGAAGGATATTTTAAATTTATTTCTCTTAATTTCAGATCCATTTATCAGCAAGACAAAATGAAGAAAATAATGTCTGAAGTTTACCAAAAGAAAATCAAGAACATACTATTGGCTCAATAAATATACTCTTTTGTTCGTTCTGTAATTTATACGGACCAATGGGCATGATAATAGGATAAAATTTCACAAGAGCATTTAATGAAATAACAAATGAGATTCGCTGCTGATCTCATACCAAATTGCAGGCAAGACCTTGGCTTGTGAAACGCATTTCGAGGCATTGAGTGGCCTATTTCTCACACAGTGGACACAGTCTCGCTGATCGCTTTCCACTTGCAACGCATCTCTCTGAGAAATCTAGGCTTGCCAACAATGTTCATATAAAAGGGGGGACATTCGATAAGCCACACACACAGACACACATGCACATCAAAAAAACCCCTCATGAACACATTTATATTATAAATTTTTTATTTAGACCAACGTCAGCTCTGTTTCTTTCTTCTCTCTA
>JAHLJT010009419.1:155435671-155479055 GCA_031308135.1 Acheta domesticus
TTTTTTTAAATTTCCAATTTTTTAATGAAAATTTATTTTGAAAAAAGTAATTTAGGATGGAATAAAATACACATTGAAACAAACCAGGAACTTTTATGTTAAGTACATTCGGAGCATCAATCAATCATATTTTGTAAAGTACGCGAAATTCCAAATTTAATATAGGCATAATTACAAAAATATCATTTATCAGGTAAATGCAAAATCACCGTGCCTCTTTTTTGAGTCCAGGAATGAATTCCATATATTCGTGTCATTTATTTTTATAAATTGCATACATTTAACAAATAATCGAGTAAATTCTTTGGCGATTTGACGTGGAATGGCTCGTATATTTCAATTCGTTTCGCTCTCATCCATAAGAACATATATGACCCGCAAGTCACCTACGATGTACGCACAAAAAAAATGTATGACACAATGTCATACATTTTAAGGGCAGAGTGAACTCTAACATACTAATAACTCTTGCAACCCCAATCAGACAGATGGTCATTCTTTTTTTAGTTCTTCAATCACTTGCATCAAAGACTGACCGACCCCGAACACAATTCGTTAGTTGAATGGGCAGAGGGCAGAGGGCGCCCTCATATTACAATTTGCTTTTTTCAGAACTTTGTATGTGTGGAGTACCCACTTTTTTCTTGTTGTATTTCATAGGAAATTAGACAAGGAACACGCCTATATTTTCTTCAAATTTTTATCTCATCGAGTTTATATAGAAATTTACTTTTTGGAAAAAATACATTTTTTAAAATGAACAAAATATTTTTTGAAAAATGTATTTTTAGTGAAATAAATACACATTTCCAAGTATTAAATGAAACAAACCAGAAATTTTTACAGTCATTACATTCGGAGCAACAATTGATCTTATTTTGTGAAGTACTTGTAAATTCCAAAATTTAATGTAGGCATAACTACACAAATAATCAATTTTCACGCAAATAAAAAAATACGTGTCTCTTTTTTTGATGTCAAGATTTAAGAAAAAAATATCGTACATTTTAAAAAAGTCGTGTCAACACTTGTGCGATTTGACGTGGAATGGCTCACTTACAGCCGTCTGCTCTGACTGGTCCGTTGTTTCTTCCACAAATTCCAGGCGACGGCTCGAGGACAGTACCCTAACAGGTAAGGACAGCGCGCAATATTTCCTTTCTCATCCTAGTTCCTCCCTCTTCCCTTACGTACACACACACACACACACACACACACACACACACACACACTCATATGCACTACATTATCATATTTTTCACGAGATCTGGCGCATGTTTACCCTAGTGTTAGGAGTTGCATCGGCTGGGGCGGTGCCCCAGTGGGAGATATCTGGAAGGATTAAAACCAACATGCAGGTCGGGGCGAAACTCACGTTCCAAGGGCAAGGAATATTCGCATCTCCCAACCATAACATGCAGCACACGCACACAACTACAACGCCCAAAGCAGTTGACGCGCCCGGAATCGCGTTGTAGGTCGTTCGTGGAATGGTCCAAAAACATTCTCATGTTCACCAAGAGAGTCTACTTGAATCACAGATCCGAAAAATATGCAAAATTCTGCATTTTGTTGTCTTGCATACTACATACGTAATACAGAGGAAGTTATGCAATGGTGCAGCTACAATCGCGATTTTTCGGTAGAAAAATTGGAATTATAGATACCTGATACCAAAAAAACTACATTATTCTTCTAGCTATTTCTCCTAGCTAGTGTAAACAGAGAACGAAAGAGAGGCAAGACAAGAAAATGAGTGATGCCACAACGTACAGAACAGACTTTCAATAGCAAGCCAAGTCGTTTGGAGTATCTCCAGTCAACGTAACAACCCTCTCCAATGTTCATCTCGACGATTCGACGAGTCTTCGCCAATGTTAGCAGCCCAAATACAGAGCGCCATGCGATCGAAGGAGCACCGAGCAGATTTATAAACGAACAGGTGAGAGAACGGCCATATGTGCAGGCGCTGTGTGGGCAAAACAGGATAGGTTACTCGCGGGCGATCAGGTCTCGCAACCCACCCGACCGCCCAAACCCCTGTGCGGTCAACAGTTGGCGAAGCCAACGAACGATGGGTATAGAACAAGTGCTAACATTTTTCCTTTCATAACTCTTTGAGGCTTCAGCTACGCTGGAGGCTATCAGCTCTGATAATTAATTATAATAAATTAAATATACAGTGAAATAATTTAATTCCGATTCACAAGTCAATCATTTTTTTACAAAATAACTACATTAAAAACTTATGTTTTTATTTTCTTCCCATACTTCGCAAGCAAAAAGTATTGTAATCGTGCGCCAAGAAATGGAGATTTTTCGGCAGAAAAACTCTTATTGCCAGGCCCTGGTAACGAAAGAGTGGATAAATCGTGTCTCTTTATATAATTCCTCTAACACTTTGCCTAGTCAGAATCGGTTTTGTGGGTCATTAATCCCGAAACCTCGATTGACGTCTAAATATCAGTTTCTCTGTTCGTTTGTCTGTATGTCTACGGTCAACACTAGTGCCTAAATCGTTCAGAGGATTTTTCTCCAAAACTGATATCGAATCGATTCGAAAGAACTCAAAATTCCGCGAGTATGAAAAGGATATTTTGATTTTTGGGCGTACTTTACATAAAGTCTCGACATTTTCAATTTTTTAAAAAAATCTTCATATTTTACTTTCCCGTATACTATACGTACGTGTAGTATAGAGAAAGTTATGTAATGATCCGCGAAAAGCGGCAGATTTTCGGCAGAGAAACTCTTATTACAGGGCCCTGGTAACGAAAAAGTGGATAAATCCAGTTGCTAAATTAAGGAAAAAATATCTCCTAACATGTGGTGCAGCCAGAATCCCTGTTTTGTGGGTCCTTGATACCGAAAAACCAATTGAAAGTAAAACGTCTGTCCGTCCGTCTGTCTGCCCGTCTGTTTGTGAGCAACGCAAGCGTCTAAACAGCTCAGTCGATTTTCTCCAAAATTTGTATTCCCCGATCGATCTGACTGATCTCACGGCCACTTGAATTTGAAACTGATATTTAATTTTGGGGGGTACTTTACATGAAGCCCCACGGACATTTCCAAAATTTAAAAAAAACGGCACCAAATTTTTTCTTTAAATTTCTTGTAAGAATAGAGTAAAATACTTTTTATTAAGGTGGCATAGGTCCGATTTCACGGTTATCTCTGAATTTTCGAAAATTGCGAAAGTTTGAATTTTATTCGGCGTCGTCCTTCAACTACAAAATTGCAGATAGAGATTTTTCCTTCAAATAAAATTTGTTCTTCATAGTGAGTTCTTTCTTTAAGGTCATGTACATTTTTTTGAAAATTTTAGTAGTTTTCGCGCAGTATTGCATGAAATATGTACAATTTAAAAAAAAAAAAATACAAAAACAAGATTTTGTCAAAAACGGCTACAAATTTTTTCTTTAAACTTTTAGTAGGGATAGTGCTAAATGTATTCTATTAGATGACATAAACGTCATATTGCTTTATTCTTTGTTGTTTCGAAAATTGCAAAAATTGAGTTTTTTCACTTGTCTCTCACGTTCTTAATATTTACATTAGCGGCTATTTGTTGACATTATTATATTAATGAGTACGTGTGCTTTAAATAACTTCCAGTAAAGTTTCTCGAAAACTCAACAGTTTTCTGTGAAAACTAACTCGAATTTCCACATTTTCAGAAACGCTCATAGGCCATTTTCTCTAAATTTTTTCTTCAAACTTTTCGAACGGATAGTGCTAATTGGACTCTTTAATATTAAGTAAATTTTATTTTGAGGTATTTTTTTGTTTTTTTTCAAAAATTACACAAATGTAATTTTTTTAACGATCTCTCACATCTTTAATATGCACATTACCAGCAATTTGTAAACATTATTTGAGAGTGTAAGTGCTTCAAATGACTTCATTTGAAGTCATTTGAAATGAAGTCAATTTTCTGTGAAAAAGAGCTGCAAATATCGCATGTTTAGTAGGAATTAAACGCCATTTTCTTAAAACCGGCTACAATTTTTTCAGAGAAAATTGCCATTGGATGAAGTTTTTGTGTTAATATTCTAAAATTAATATTTCCGTTCTACCATTAGGAAACCGAAAAATTGAGAAAATGACAAAAACTGTACTTTGGGCGGCGATAGATGGCAGCTGGTTTCCTGAATGAAATGTATTTATCAAAACTACATCTTCAAATAAGGTCATGCTTAATTTTTTGAAAATACGAGTAGTTTTTCTATAATTTCGTGACAAACATAATAGCCCACTGCAAATTTACTGCGTTTCAGACAGCTGGATACGTCGTAAATTAAAATTTGCAATATTGTATATTATTTCTTTGTTCGTTTCTTACATTCAACCTTTTGTTATACATTTTCCCGTTAATCTTTTAGAAATTATTTTATTTACAACTTTCACCACTTTTCCTTGGCTAAATAGTAGACAATAATAGATCTACTTCCTCGAGTTGTCCAAGTGTATTTGTGAATATCTTTGTGTCTAAAAAAGGAATTTTCAATTCGAAATGCATTAGAATGTATAAAATCCGTAGTGTAGCAGCCGAACTAGACGAAAATCCATCGAAAAGCCATCGTACACACAGGCGTTATCTACGACCAGCAAACAATCAGTGCAGCGCGTAGCATTTACATCGAACCGTCGACACGGCGGCGTTCGCCAATATTTATCGGAAATTGGGATTAAAGATCATGAAACGCGGCGTCAGTGATAATTTTCACACCTAAAGTTGAAAATTATCTCAGTCGCTGAAGCTCACTACCGCCATTGAGATAACTGAAGCGGCCGCGCCGGACTGTGAAAAATATTCGACCGCGTCTTCACGTAGCGCACCTCGAGCCGACAGTACTCAGTAATAATATAGGGAAAATTCTGATACTTTTGGAAATATTTCTTCTCGTAAAAAAATGTAAGAAAATTGATAGAATGAAAAATATTTTGCGAAAATAAAAAATAAGTAAAATATGTAAAAATATGTAACGAAAAAATTGGATATTGTGTTAGGACGGCGACGATTTGCCAAGATTACAATTTTGCGGACGGTAAGTAGGACGACAAAAAATATGTAATTACATAAAATCCGGTCTCTAGTAATTAGAGTGAACCAGAATGTTCGGGAGAGATCTTATTAATTTTTCTGAGGAAGGAAGTTCTGACTCATGTGATCAGATCCCTAGAATCCTCGAAAATGTGAATAGCACAGCGTATTCTTCTTAGATAATCAAGTGCGTGTCAGGGCAATGCGTTACGCAGTGGTGATCTGTTGTAGTGTTTGGTGTTTACTCCTTATTTCTTGAGGATTTGTAGTAACATTGCAGTGTAGTAAAAGTGCTTTGTCTAATCTAACGAGAAATAATTCTGTGTAGTATGTCTTCCAGTGAGTGTAGAATTGATATTTTGAGAAGACCATTGTCAACGAGATAGTTCCACGAGAAGGATGAAGAAGAAGGATATTTTAAATTTATTTCTCTTAATTTCAGATCCATTTATCAGCAAGACAAAATGAAGAAAATAATGTCTGAAGTTTACCAAACGATAATCAAGAACATACTATTGGCTCAATAAATATACTCTTTTGTTCGTTCTGTAATTTATGCGGACCAATGGGCATGATAATAGGATAAAATTTCACAAGAGCATTTAATGAAATAACAAATGAGATTCGCTGCTGATCTCATACCAAATTGCAGGCAAGACCCTTGGCTTATGAAACGCATTTCGAGGCACTGAGTGGCCTATTTCTACACAGTGGACACAGTCTCGCTGATCGCTTTCCACTTGCAACGCATCTCTCTGAGAAATCTAGGCTTGCCAACAATGTTCATATAAAAGGGGGAACATTCGATAAGCCACACACACAGACACACATGCACATCAAAAAAACCCTCATGAACACATTTATCTTATACATTTTTTATTTAGACTAACGTCAGCTCTGTTTCTTTCTTCTCTCTATTTGCAATTCAAGTGACAAGATTCGTTCACAAAATGGTCTGAGGATGATCTGAGAACATGAGGTCTCGCACATGAGGATGGTCTGAGCGTCCTTTTTATTTTACTCGCTAGACGGATACACTATCATGCATGCGTGTCAGCGTTCAGAAAAAGGTTTTCATGTTTTCTATTCTAAATTAAACAATAAATGATACAACGCAGCGTGATAAAACAAATGACAACAAATGTTAACTAGTGGTACTACAGAATGGTATGGACTTTCCCGTATTAGTTTTCTATTTCCTTTGGTCTCGGCTAGCTAATCGGACTTAACACATACTCTTGCCAGCTGCCATCTATCGCCGCCCAAAGTACATTTTTTGACATTTTTCTAATTTTTCGGTTTCGTAATGGCAGAACTGAAATACTTTTTTAAGAATATTAAAGAACAGTAAAACCTCGTCCTAAATGGGAATTTTCTTTGCAAAATCTGCCGCTGTTTTTAAGAAAATTGCGTTTAAGCGCTACTGTAAATGCGAATTTTGAAACGCTTTTTCACAAGAATCTTTTGTGTTTTCGAAAACCTTCATTAGAATTCATTTGAAGCACTTTAACTAACAAATACACTAGTGTTTACAAATTGCTGGAAATATGTATAATAGAGTGCGAGAAATCTTTCAAAAACATTAGATTTGTGTAACTTTTCAAACAACGAAAAAATACCCCAAAATAAACTTTTTGTCGTATTAAAGAAAGCAATTAGCACTATCCGTTCGAAATGTTTGAAACAAATTGGAGACATTCATGAGAAAATGGTGTTTGACGGTTTCTGAAAATGCGGAATTTTGAGCTAGTTTTCACAGAAAACGGTTGACTTTTCGAGAAACTTTATAGGACATTATTTCAAATACATCAACTCATAAATATATTAATGTGAACAAATCGCTGCTAATGTATGTATTAACGACGTGAGAGACAAACCACAAAATAACATGTTTGTATTTTTTGAAAAACAAAAGAATAGAGCAATATGGCGTTTATGTATTTTCATAGAATACATTAGGCCCTATCCCTACCAAAATTTTAATGAAAAAATTTGGAGCCATTATTGAGAAAAATCTCGTTTTTGTATTTTTTTTCAAATAGCACGTATTGCACGCAATATTGTGCGAAAACGACTCAAATTTTCAAAAAAATGTACATGACCATAAAGAAAGAACTAATTTTGGAGAACAAATTTCCTTTGAAGGAAAAATCTCTATCTTTAATTTTGTACAAGAAATTAAAAAAAAATTGGAGCCGTTTTTGAGAATTTGGAGCCGTTTAGAAAATTTTTAGAATGTCCGGGAGGGGGGCGTCCATAAATTACGTAACGCAAATCTGGAGTATTTCCAATACCCCCTCTACCCCTTGTAACGCATCCGTAACATGCGCTTGAACTCCTAAATACACAGCGTAACGTTGCCTCAGACCCCCTCCCCCCTTTGGCGTTACGTAATTTATGGACGACCCCCGAGGAGCGTGGTGTAAAGTACCCCCAAATTTTATACGTTATAGAATGCTTTTTCAAAATCTCAAAGCTTCGACTCGAATCAGATGGACAGGTGTTTCTTCAATTTGGAAAAAATCGTATGCATGCTTTAGGTGCCAGTGGTGTTCTCAGACGGACAGACGGATGGACAGACAGAAAGAAGGACGTTTTGAAAAGAGCAATTTTTTCGGCATCAGGAGACCCCAAAACGTGTATTTCCGTTGAAATCTCGAAATCGATTTTCCGCAGCATTATATAACTTTCCTTAAACGATGTATATTACTGCGTATATACATATGTATACGGGAAAGTAAATATTTGCTAAAAGGAGGACATTTAAACACAAAGGAAGACAGGTCAACTGACGTGAATGGAGGACTGTCCTCCCAATTGGATAACGGTTGGCAACCCTAGTGATGTCTGTTGCGGGTCTCACGTGCGCAGATATCGGGCAACCAACTTGAGGTCCGCGTGCCGGTATCTAACGAGTCATGTTACAGACGGGAAGGGCGGCTCTGCTTAGCAGAGGAAGTACGTGAGGTACAGTTCTGCGAACGTGAGCATTGAAAACGTGTTACGGATGTGGCTTCCTGGTTGTACTGGCAAGCTCAGAAAGGTAACTCAGAGGTGTATCTACGGTATGACAGGCATGGCACGTGCCATGGGCGCCACTTACAGAGGGCGCTATTTAGAGTATACCCGCTAAAACAAATAACAAGAATCCTTATCCGAAGTATCCTCACGGGGCGCAAATTCTATGCTTGCCATGGGCGCCTGAATACCTAGATACGCCTCTGAGGTAACTTAATGACTAATGAACGTTAGACACAAAAACAATCTGGTTTTTGAGGTTACGTATCAATTCGAAAATTATATTATAATAATAATAATAATAATAATAATAATAATAATAATAATAATAATAATAATATTCCTTAGGTAGCTGGTTGCAACCTGGAGTAGATTTTATATTCAGCCGACTCATAACATCTTTAGTCGTGATGTAATGGAATAATAATAATAATAATAGAAATCATATTTCGCTGGTCTGGAAAACTTCATTTCTATTATATTTTATCGCTCAGAAAGTCTGTAATATATTCTTTCGAACCAGGAAAAAAGTATCGGTGAAAATTCCTCTTGCAACGTTAAAATAACTAGAAAACCGAAGTGTACGATAGTAAAAAACTACAATATGCAACAGAAAAGAATGATCTTTTGACATTTAAAAGAAATTAGCCATGACTGGTCTAATCCGCATTAAGTTCTGATTATTATTAACCTTTCCGATTCACCACTACCAACTTTGACGAGTGGAATTATCGCCATAGAATCATAATTACATCCGTAAGTATCAAGATTGAAAAATCTTCTATCATAAAAAGAGTGTTCGGTTGCGGTCTAGTTAACATGAGAGACGCTACCAGGCTAATTGCGAGACACGGAGACGGAAAATAATTTGAATGAATAGGAAAGCGGCACTGGTGGCAGAACTCAAGAAAGGCCATTGCACTTGACCACAACTTTGTTGACTAGAAAACTGCGTTTGTTTGAGAAAAAAAAAGCTCCTTCGGATATAGCGTATTCCACTTTTGTGCGGTACCCTCCATTCCTAAAACACACGACGACATTTGTAAATTGAACGAAAAAAGTTGAACTGAAAATAAAGACCTGAATGTTCAATTTTACACCGTTCCATCAAAATACAAGATGAACATTAATTCAGATTTAAAAAGCGAAAGGAATGTGTATACTCGTAGGTATTTTTTAAATTCATATTTATATATTTGCCAAACTTTTTCGTGGCAGTGAAGGGAAAGTAGTGTCACACCCAAAACAAGGAACATGCCCATCTGCATTAACTGCCCTATTGGGGAAAGGAAAATTATATTCATAGTACCTTGATAAGCAAATCACAATCTTTGCGTATTGCCCTTTAGTACAGTACCTTTATTCCTAAATTAAACATAATTAATTGTGAATGGTATCATTTTATTATAGGGATTGATGGGTTGAACGTAATAAAAGTTGAAACTAGAGGTGTTACAAAATGGCACAGACTCTCTCGTCCTAGTTAGTTTCCTAATCTCATCAGTGTGGGTGGTGTGTGGGCATTAAGAAGTTAGGGGGCTTACCAAATAGTCCAGTTTGCATTACCTATCACATTTCATGTATCTGTTTTCATTTACTTAAAAGGTATATAAAATTGTTTCTGAAGATAGGTATGAGTTATTAAAAAACTTTTAGTTCTCTGTTAATTTTATAAAAATAATGATAATAAAATAATTATAATAATAATAATAATAATTATTATTATCATCTTAAATAAAACTAGTGGTGCTACAGAATGGCACAGACTTTCCGGTATTAATTTTCTATTTTCTTGGATCTTCGCTAGCTATTCGGAATTGCCACATACTCTTTCTTGCCAGTTACCATCTATCACCGCCAAAAGTACATTTTTTGTCATTTTCTTCATTTTTCGGTTTCCTATTGGTAGAACGAAAATATTAGTTTTAGAATATTAAAGAACACAAAAACCTAGCCGTAAATGGCAATTTTCGTTTAAAAATTATGTGCCGTTTAAGAGAAAATGGCGTTTTAGCACTACTAAAAATTCGAAATTTGAAGCTCATTTTCTCAGAAAATTTTTGAGTTTTCAAAATATTTTATTTGAAGTTATTTGAAGCACTTACACTCAGAAATATAATAATGTTCACAAATTGCTGGTAATGTGAATATTAAAGATATGAGAGATGTTTCAAAAAAATTGCAATTATGTAATTTTTGAGAAAAAAAACTCAAAATAAACTTTACGTCATATTAAAGAGAGTAATTACCACTATATGTTACAAAAGTTTCAAGAAAAAATTTGCAGCCATATATGAGAAAATGGCGTTTGAGCATTTCTGAAAATGCCGAAATTTGAGCTACTTTTCACAGAAAACGGTAGTGTTTTCGAGAAACTTTACTTGACATTATTTAAAGCATATATACTCGTAAATATACTAATGTGAAAAAAATCGCCGATAATGTAAATATTAACGACGTGAGAGACAAGTAAAAAAATTTACATTTTGGTAATTTTTGAAAAAACCAACCGATAGACCAATATGGCTTTTATGTCATCTGATAGAGTAAATTTACCACTATCCCTACCAAAAGTTTAAAGAAAACATTTGGAGCCGTTTTTGAGAAAATCTTGTTTTGTAATTTTTTAATTTTGCACATATTGCACGGAATATTGCACGAAAACTACTAAAATTTTGAAAAACATTTACATGACCTTTATGAAAGAACTCAACATGTCGAACAAATTTATTTGAAGAAAAAATCTCTATCTTCAATTTTGTAGCTGAAGAAAGACGCCGAAAAAAATTCAAACTTTCAAAATTTTCGAAAATACAGAGTTATCCGTGCAAATCGGACCTATGTCATGTTAAAAAGTGTATTTTACTCTATTCATACAAGAAATTTAAAGAAAAAATTTGGAGCCGTTTTTGAGAAAATTTTGAAAATCCCCGGGGGGCTTCATATAAGTACCCCCAAATTTTGAAGAATCTTTTTCAAAATCTCAATGCTTCGACTGGAATCAGACCGACCGGGGAATATCCATTTGGAAGAAATAGTACGTATGGTTTAGGCGCTAGCAGTGTTCACAGACGGACAGACGGACAGACGGACGGACGGACAGAGGAACAGACGGACGTTTTCCTTTCAATTGGGTTTTCGGTATCAAGGACCTAGAAAACAGGGTTTCTGGCTACACCACGTGTTAGGGGATTTTTTTTTCTTAATTTAGCAACTGGTTTTATCCACTTATTCGTTTTCACGGCCCGGCAATTAATTTTTTTCCGCCGAAAATTGGCCATTTTTTTCGCGCAGCATTACATAACTTTCCCTATATTACGTATATCACTCGGTGTATACGTACGTATACGGGAAAGTAAAAATTACAAAAGTTTAAAATCTTTTTGGCCCGTTTGGACTACTATCTAATTGAAGATAAACATTTTTCTTCAAATAAAATTTGTTCTCCACAATTAGTTTTTAAATTAATGACCTGAATTGTTTTGAAAAATTTACTAGTTTTACTACTTTCTGCTTACTTTGATATTGCCAGAATATCAAATATGGCAATATCAAGCAAGATTCCCTCAAAAACGGCTCCGTATTTTTCATTTAACTTTTTGCAGGGATTGTGCTAAATGCACTGATATACATGATATAAATTCCATTTTGATTTATTCTTTTGATTTTTAAAAAATTGCACGAATATATTTTTCAATTCTTTTCACGACGTTAACATTCAAATTCCGGATGTTTATTATACATTATTGTATTTGTGAGTAAAAGGGCTTCAAATAATTCCTTTTGAAGTTTAACGGAAATTTAAAAGTTTGCTGTGAAAATGAGCTCTATATTGCGGATTTTCAAAACTGCTTAAAGAATATTTTCTACAAAACGCGCGCGACGCCAATTTCTATAATGAAAATTTGCATATAAGACCAGGATTTACTCCTCTATACTGTTCTTAAACTCACATTTCTATTTTACGAGACAGTAAAATTGAGAAAATGTGAAAAAAAATACTTTTAGGCACCAATAGATTACAGCTGCGAGAGGGTGGGCAAAACCGAATTCAGCCCAGACTAGGGGACTAAAAACCTAAGAAAATAAAGTCTGCGCCATTCTGTAGCACCACTAGTTTCTTTGTCTAGATGCATTATCCCTCGGTCCCTTGTATATGTGCGACCGAAATATGGCTAATTCGCGAATTAGCCGGTTGATTAGCGTATTAGCATGGCGGTGCCAATAAAGCAGTATGAACGACGGCAGACGAATTCTTTCGGACACCATTTCACTAATGTTGGCATGAACTTCAGGGCGCTGGCGAAAGTAAGGTTGACGGAGTGTAAGGCGTCTTATATGTTCGCAAGGAGTATTTTGGCATAAAAATGCGTAGAAAATTATGCAATGCGCAGACTAAAAGTTGCTTTATGGCAATTGAGAAAGCCGAAGGGTGGATCGTCGTCGCCTCAACCAGACAATGCGCAACGAAGCTAATAGTACACACTGAAGTTTCGTATAGTGAGGTTAGGTGTAATCGATTGATTGATTGTTAGTGAATTCGGACGCATCATCTGCTAAGGTCATTAGTCCCGGCGCATATTTTTTTCTTGGGAGGTAGCGATGATCTTCCCCAGCTGGATGGCGAGATCCAGCGCCAACCTACCGCAGGCTAGCGGTGTTTTCCTCATGTAGGTATCTCCCACCAATGGGGCACGCTCTAAGCTCCCGACCGGTCTCCCGGCATGTGTTATAGTGTAGGGCATGTGAGTGTAAGAGTATGTAAGTAAGGGGTAAAGAAGAAGGGAGAAGAAGGAAAGAAAGGAAGGCGCGCGGTCGGTGCTCCGTTTGTTAGGGTACTGCTCCAGAATTCGCTGGTATTATTCGGAGAAACTACGGAAAACTACCGATCAGAGCAGTAAGCCGCTAGAATTCGACCAAGCTGTACAGCAAGTGTCGAAAATTAGACACCGTCGTTATTCTAACTCTCCCGGTCGGAGTCGTTGCAGAGAGATTCGCCGCGGACGTTGAACCTTGGCTAGGCGATTTCCGCTTCCGGTGCGTAAGTGCGCGGCGAGGACGGCGGGCTGGGCCACGGCCACCTTCAGTTCAGGCCGGAATATACAAACCGGCAACATGGTAAACGGCAGACGCTTCAGTCCGATGGAACGCACAGTCCCGGGAGCCGACACTACAAATTTCGTGAAAATGAAAATTTGCTACCCACCCGACTAATAAAATAACTTATTTTCGACTTTTATCTAATACAATTAAAAATTCGATATTGTATTCTGACAAAAGCCTTTGCGATCATAGAAAATTGAAAAATTTCTTATTCTTTCTTTCTTCTCAAATCCTTAGTGTTAAAAGTGAATTTAAACTCTCTTTCTTCAAACCTACGGCTTACAATAATGCCACATAAGATAGAACTAGTATAAAGCATTTGAACAAATAATAATGCAAATCAATTATTTCAGAAAAATTCAATGAAAAATTGCATATTGCCCTCCTTCACATAGCATTATACAGTATTTATTATTGTGAAGGTGGGTCCTGAAGGTGGTCGTGGCTGGGCTGGGCTGGGAGGGGCTTGGGTGGGTGGGGGTGGGGGGCCGGGCGCGCTGCTCGCCGCCCACGTATGCGGAGGATTGCTGCTCGTGGGTGGGTCGGAACGCACGCTCTACGCTTTAAACGGCTGTAGTACGTTTCATTCATGACTCGCATGCGATAGTGGGTGCTCTGGGCAGTGTTTTTTCTTTGCCTTCACGTTTCTCTATTACGTTTGCTGGCACGAAGGCGCTCTACAGAGGTGGGTGCCTATGGGACTCAGACGCCCTCGACTTCCGTCCTCTTACCAATAAAATGGGGGGGGGGTGAGTGGGGACCCTCAAAACTGGACAATAATAATTAAATTAAACGTTACATAAGGATGCACATAAAAGTAACATTTGGAATAATTTCATGGAACATCAGGAAGATTAGGATGATAAGGAGTCAACCATAAATTACGTAACGCTAAAGGGGAAGGGAGGGGGTCTCAGGCAGCGTTACGCTGCGTTACGTAGAGATACTGAAGTGCGTTAGAAGGGGGAGGGGGTACTGAAAATACTCAAAACTTGGTTACGTAATTTATGGACGGCCCTAAACAAGTTCCGCAAGCTACCGAGACAAAAGTACCTCAGATTCTACGTTGAATGAATGAAGAATGGCAAATTCAGTTGTTGTTATTGTTGTTTTAGACTTTTTCAAAAAATGTTTGAGAAAATGGATATAAATGACTCGTTCATGCGCGCAACTCAAACCGGTGCTACGCCACCGCAGACACTGAGGTGTTTGCAACAGTGAGCTCTAGTAAAGACTGGAGGCAAACACTCTGTGCTCAGAAATCGTGACGGTCCGCCATGACGGTGAACGTCTATTCTGGCTATCTCAGAACCACGTAGCACGAATTAGCGTCTCATTCCAATTTTAAACTCTTATGTTTTCTAAAACTTAATATAAAGTTGAAAGTAACCAATATTTCATACTTTGAAATTTCAATTTACCTACAATTACTCCATTGTGGCCATAGGGGCTTGAGGGGCAGAGTTATAAAAATTGCATTATGGTTTCGGGTTCCGCTGTTTCAGTCTAAATGAATTCAAAAGGCACCACCCAGGCTGCCTGTACCTGTACCCATGTATCTCAGTTAAGGATATGCATTTCGTCAATTGTTGACGCATCGCTTCGCTGCACATTTCAGAGTTGAAGGGACGAGGCTCTGGCCTTCAGGATTTACACAAACCAACGCTGTGTGCAACGCATTTTTAATCCAAATACTTGTTGCGAAGACCCAAGAAGCTCAGATCTTCGCCCTCCTGTAGTTAATGCCCTGTGATTAATGGCAACATTAGCCGGATGATGTCCAAAATGTGCTGGTTTTATCGTCATTCACACATCTTTATCCAAACACTCTGGTTAACGTGTGAATGAAACGGCTAAATTCGTCAGTCATTGTTAGCTATAATAGATGACTTCGCATTTGTCATCCCATCTCTTAATTCTAAGTGAAACTGTGGTGATTATGAAAACTATTTTTTTAAATGGTTGTTTTTTCATTAAATTAAAGGTTAATAAAGTTCATTGGATTATTGTGAGTCACGTCCTATTAATTACTCCATATGTCTGTAAACTTATAGTACATGGTAATAACTTTCTTGTTTTCTAATTTACATAATCTTAAGACGAATGCTGTAAATGTTAATCAACTGCCTTCTTATAAATCACATATTAGTTACTCATCCTTCTTAAAAATGTAAAAAGACAAGCCATATGCGGGAATTCTCCGAATAGTAATGAAATTGGAACATGGTTTTCCTCAGTGATGTCAACATATTATCTCCGTCGATATTCGTAAGAGCTACATTTATCAATTTCTCCCCGTGGTTGGTTACCCTGGTAGTGGTGTAGCCGACAACAAGACAAGGGGACCCTTACTGAGCTGTTAGGAGAGGTACCGCAAACAATGAAAAAAAGTCTAGGCACCCAACCTCAGTGAAACTAGGGATGTGACATCGATGACCAGATTTTTTCAAAACATCGATATTTTACAGAGACGGTCAATGTTTTAAACATTGATTATTAAACTAGATGTTTTTAACAACGTTATTTTGTGTTCTATTGTTTCTTACGTTTTCCATTTTTTGTAGGGCCTATATGAATGAAAAAGTCCCAAAAATGAATAATTGTAAAAATTAAAATATGAAATAAAAAACTTAAAATACTATTGTTAGTTCGTGCTCGAAACGAAGCAAACGTTGTTCGAAGTATCATCCATCCCGAAGACCGAGAGATGACCCCTCCCCTTGCTTTTCCAATCCATTTCCTCGTATTCCTACGCGGCAAGGCGCAAACGCATGCGCCTTAATTAAGCGTAGGGCCTCCTTACCGTAGACCTTTCTACGCCGACACCGAAAGCTTTAAGCCCTGAGATGAGAAAGAGCATTCAGGCTTATGATCAGTTTTGTTAATTATTCTTACTTATACTTTGGTTGTCAGTGAAATCATAATTATAAATTAATAAACACGGCAGCTGACGAATTAAATGACTGCTCAGCCACGAGCATTACTATTACACCAATTTCGAACAACATCTATGTTTACAAACAAGGGGTCTATGTATTACTAACATCAATGTTATGATTTTGAACATCGATGTTTTGTTTCGCGATGTTACATCCCTACCGTGTACAGGTGGCCTCAGTTTGTTCAGTCTCGCGCGCGCGTTTTTCCCCTCTTTTATTTTTATAAATAGAGGTATTATGTAGGTATGAAACGTCAAATATGTACATAAATATGTAATGAAAATAGTAAGAATATGTACTAAATATCTAAAATAGGATATAGTATGTAATATTAAAATACTCTTGTTATAAAACACATTGGCATAATGCGAACTTATATTTATAAAAATTTCCTATACAAATTTTGAAAAAAATGAAGACGTTTTAAAAATCATTTTGTAAGCACAAGTTGATGCACTCTTGCGCCATACAACTTTCCCAGCAAAAGTAAAAGCTTCACAAATTGTTATGCAAATAGTATGCGGTTTAGCAGCCAGACTAGACCCAATAGAAGCCATCGTACAAATTGACGATAACTACGGTCAGTCAACAATTATTGCAGCATGCAATACTCTTATCGAAGTGTTACACGACGGCAATCGCCGAAGTTTCTAGGAAATTAAGGTTATAGGTCGCCAATGATACTTTTCACCCTTAAAGGTGAAAATGTCAGTCGCTGACGCGGGCACTTCCCGCCACTGAGATAATTGAAGCAGGCGCCCCGGACTGTGAGAACATCCGACTCCGTCTTCACGTAGCGTACCTCGAGTTGAGTACGCAGAAGCACGCCGTAATAATATAGGAACAAATGTTGAATTTTATGAAAATACCTCTTTTCATAAAAATATACAAGAAAATTGATAGAATAAAGAAAATATGTCGAGAAAATAGCAAAATATGTAATAAAGTACCAAATATGTAAAAATATGTAACGAAAACATTGGATATTGTGTTAGGACGGCGACAATTCGCCAAGATTAAAATTTTGAGAACGGTACGTAGAAAGACAAAAAATATGTAATTACATAAAAAAACCTGTCTCTATTTATGAAGGATGGCGAACTCTTCAGCGCAAGCACAAGCAACGCCGCCGTCCCTGGGGTTTCGAGTCCGTGGCAGCGAAAGCCGTCATCTCCCGGTACGTAAATGTCAGTTCTCTGCCGGCCATGCGGCTTCCGGTGCCGGAGGCTAGCATACGACAATCACCACGACATGCGACCAGAACGCATCATATCCTGAAGGAAAACCACTCTAACTAGGTTACGGTTACGAGAAAATAAACTGTTCGAAAACATATCACCGTACGCAGTATTCTGGTGTTTTAACACGCATGGCGCGAAAGAGCTGCTGGAGAATCTAGTACAGGGGTGTACAACTTGCAAGGCCTCCAGGGCCACAACTACAACGTTTAATACGCTTGCGAGACATATTTTTATTACTCGGACGATCCACACCTGATTTCCCCGCATTGTTGATCTCGGCACTTTGCCCGGCTGCTCTGATACGGTGGGTGGGGGTGGAACTATGTATGATATGAGGTCGTACGCGTAATGCAATGAAACATTTGGATGATTTTGAATTTCTGAATTTACCAAAAAAAGAAAGTCAATTCTAAATTTAACCTATTGTTACATTGAATGGGTTATTGACCCCTGACAGGGTGCATGCGCTAGGCGCACAATGTTCTCGCTCGTTATGGATGAAAGGGACTTTATTTTGAGTGATAACCTTTCGCGGGCCACAATAAATGGCATCGCGGGCCGCTAGTTGGACAGCCCTGATCTAGTAGATAGTATTCAGTGTATAGTGTAACTATTATTTATTTACCTACGTAGGGATTTTACTTGATAATTGCTCCGTATATCTACTGTTAATGCTACTTTGCACACTGGCGGATCGAGGGGGGCATGCCCTCACCAGAAGGATCAGAAACCAGAATTTTCGTTTACTTTACTTTATTTGGCACAATTGATTGAAATATTTATTTGCATTCGAATGAAAAAAATTATTTAAAGAATAATATTGTATAGTGTCATATCTACAGTACATAAATAATATGCACTATAATAACAAATAGTTTATTATTAACAATAATCTACGTATTATTTAACAATAATTTCCCCTCTCTCAAAAAAAAAGAAGAAGAAGAAGAAAGATCGGTTGGATCCGCCCCTGACAAGGCGTGAACAAAGATTTAGAATTACAAAACCAGAGGAAAATAGTACAGCCCAATGTAATTATCATGGCGACAATATTTTATGTACTTGTAACAAATGAGCAAAGCATTAATCTTGCTCTGAATGTTGTGACATCTTTGAAAAGATGTCATAAAAGTAATTTTTCTTCCTCCTTTTTACATTAAAAAAATCGTATTGTTTTATTAGAATTTTGCTGCCACGGGCTACAAACTTATATTTATTGACTGCGTTAGCGTAAAACTAGTGACCTGCAGCAGCACAAATTACTCCTGTCGAATGCGTGAAAAATGGTGTCCTGTAGCAGCAAAAAGTGGCTGATTTGAAACGGCACACCTGAATACTGAGGCATCTTTCTTCCTCGTCGCATGACCTCAGTTGTGCCATTAGCAGATGCACTTCGCGAATACTGTCCTAAGATCAGGAAATGAGAAATTGCGGATTGTCATAATTGAATATCTGCACTTTTCAGTCGAAATGGAAACTGTTAGATTTGCTTTCTATTATGTGTTGAAGGGCGCTAGCAGAGCTGTCGGACGCCGCGAGGCAGCGAGGACCGTGGCGATGTCTGGGGAGAGTTTTTCGCGCGTTGCGTTGCCGCGTTCTGCACGCGATCTCCCTAGGGCGTCCTCCTCCTCCTCCTCCTCAGGGCGTCACGTGATACTCACACAACTCCAAGAACCCGTTGAAATGCTGATTGGGTTCTTGGAGGGATTGGAATTCAACCCATTGAAATAAATGATTTTCTAAATTGAATAAAGAGAAATTCCTTTCGAATTTTACGTTTTTATATGCTACTTACGTAGTATAGACGAAGTACTTTTGAAGATAAAATTATTTTTCTTATGGAATCCTGAAAATTAGGTTCTTAAATAACCAATAAATGACCAGTTTTCACGAGTGAAAAAGGGCTATTTTAAAATCAAGTTTTTCTCAAAATACCTTTAATATTGAAGCCATTGAATTCTTATTTAATGCAATATTTTTCTGAATATTAGAACTTTATATGTATTCATAATGCATAGAGATTGTAAGTCCCTCGTTTTCTGACTGCTGACAGTACGAAACGAATTAATTTCATTGATTTTAATACCATATTTTTGAAAATATGTTCCTTTTCTATTACTGAAGGTTCCCAAGTTCGTCTCAGAACCTCATTCTGTTAATTGAAAAGATGCGAAAGTTACTGGAGGCTTCAGACTTAGATATTAAGCAAGATAATGGCTTTTTAGAATGTGCGTCTGCAGTGGAAAAGTACTCGAAAGACAAGAGGTGCTGAAAATGCCATGATGGATTAGGCAAAATAATTAATGAAAAATACAAAAATTAAAAGTAGTCAAAAGTAAATTTAATTCATTATTCGTGTACCTTTCCTTGTGCACACTCAAGTTTTCTCCCAGCGACGCTGTTGATTGAGACCGTGAACCTCATTGAGAAGTAGCGCGTGAGGTTGGACGGAGTGACTGTGAACGACCGAGGGATTCCACGAGTGGCTGCCGGCCTAGGTGGCTCAGGGCATCAACTGATGTCACTGCAATATCTCTGACCGAGCGCTCCTAGCATTCCAGTCCTGCCGGTGGTGGAAAGCTTTTAGACAGTAGGTAGAATTCAGCTGCTGTCTAAAGGAGAATTTTAGCGGCCGGCTGCTCTGATCGGTATTTTTCCGTGGTTTCTCCCTTCAACAATAGGCAAATGCCGGAGCACTACTCCAATAAACGGGCCACGGACCCCGCGCGATCATAGTTCTTCCTTGTCGTATCCTCACCCCTTACTTACACACCCTTACATGCACTACACTCTACGTACCGGTAGGATTACCCGATGTCCATATTTACCAAGACATGCTCATATTTAGCGATTGTCCTGTCGTCCGTACTTATTTTCCAAAATCAGCAAATTGTCATTATTTTCCTCTTATAAATAGAGATCGTATTTTCAAGTACCGCAAACTAATGTTGTTTTTTATCTTTGCTTACTTTCTTTACTGCAATCTTTTTATCATTAAGTTAGCGTACCGTGTGCCAACATTGCATCGTGGTTCTCAACTAGCTAAAAATCTATAGTTTCTATTTATCTGATTTTCGTATCACACTCCTTATCTTGTAAGCTGTGAGCGTACCTTTCTACAAGAATTTTAGATTTCACAGACTTGTAGAAATAAACAGGAAGAAACAAGTCACCAGTTCCACGCATGGCTTAAACAGATTGTCAAGCAGTGGTCAATTGCTAGTGATAGTATATGCATATCGAAACAGGTTTGGTGTTCCCTACACTATGTAATGAAAATAATAGGTGTACGTTTTCTGCTGAGTTAAGGACGAAATACAAAAACTTCAAAAACTGTCGCACTGCTGAGGAAGCAGAATATTTAGTTTGCAAATACGAAACGTATCTGTTACTAGCCATTGCTTAAATGTCCTACTTTGCCCTGCATTTTAAACTCATTTGTCCTTCTTTACACCTATTGTCATCTAGTAACCCTACATACCGGAAGACCAATCCGGAGCTTTGATCTTATTCCGGCTGGGGCGCTGCTCCGTTGGTGGGAGATCCCTGTTTGAGGAAAACTCCGCCAACCGATGGGTTGGCGCCGGATCTCGCCATCCAGCGATGGAAGATCACCGATACCTCCCACGATAAAACATGCTCTACACTTACGGAACTTATTTCTTCTTCTTCTTCTTCTTCTTCTTCACTTCAAGGATTAGGCGGCTGCCTGTTCCGTCTTCACACATCAAACCATCTTCTACGTGGTCTTCCTGCACTCCTTCTTCCTGTTGGGTTGTACTGCAACACTTGTTTAGGTAGCCTATTATGCTCCATTCTTTCTAATTGTTTTTTCCAGTCTTGTTTACGTAGTTGTATGGAATCATTTAGACGAAATATATTTAATTCTTTTCTTACACTTACGGATCTAATGACCTTATCACTTGGTTACACTACGGATCTTACACTACGGATCTAATGACGCTCCGGAATGACTAATCAATCCACATGTGGCTCGGAGGAGCGACTGGCTGTTTTACAAGCGCCCGGGTTGCAGTGTTCTCCACAACTCCGCTTTTGTTTATAAGTTGACCAGTGAAATTTTCGAGTATGGCATTGGAAAGGGACACGATGTCCTCTAGAAATGGGAAAGTTTGATACCAGAATGAGTTTGTGTTGAGCAGGCTTTGAACTGCGGATAAGTCTAAATTCATATTTTAAGAAACCTTTGACGGGTATAGGTTTCGTTTTGTAGCTGGGCGTTTTAGCGAAATCCGTATTTTAGGGACTTTTCTGCTGTAACTTTTACACTCGTCAGGATTAAATGTTTTTGTGCTACTTCAAGGATTATTAAGATTGGTGCAGGTGGAGAGGAGATACATGCAATTTTGTTCCCAAAAATAGATTTTGTATATTAGTGTGGATGGAAGGATGGATTTTACAAACGTGTGTTTATGAGAATTATTCGAAAACGTAGAAACATCAAACACAAAACATCGATGTTACAAAGACATCTGCTTCAATATATCGGTGTTTAAAACTTCAAAATGTATAAAAAAATATAGATGTTTTAAAAACATAGACAAATAATGTCCCATCCCTACCGCTCACACGCGACCGACACTTCTCATGCAGCCGTATAATACAGCGTAAAACAGTAGTGCCGCAGGGATCTCGGACCGAGGGATCGCGGGTTGCAGTCCCGACTCGGGCGTGGTTGAATTTGTGTTTATCCTTTCACTCCCTTTCATTACCATATCATTTCATCTTCACAGTTACCATAACGTTAAAACCAATAGTGGTCGCTAGTGACCTAGATGTTTATGCGACTTTAAATAAACAAAAACATATTTTTAAATCTAAAAAATTGTCTCTTTTTGTCGCTAATTTGTTACGCAAAAATTAAATTTGTGGCGCTTTATTTCATCCAGGTACAGAGATTCTGCTAACTTGAAATCAAGCTAGAACAATTACAAGAAAATCAAGAAATAAACGAAAAATAATTACATGTGAATTTATCACTTTTTTGTTTGCTCAATTTTTGCCAAAAAAGAAATTTGGTTGCTCTTCAACTAATACTGGTAATGCGAAATTTCGCCACATTCACATAAAAAATACCGACGATTACAAGAAGACTAAAATATTACAGAGATTACTATTTCGCTCATGTCTGCTCGTAGTAGTAAATAACCAGTGCTAAGCAACAATATATTCAAATTAAACTAATCCTATAGAGCGTCCAAGCATTTGATTGCAGTACAGAGCTTATGTAGAACAGCGTTGTCACTTCTCAGCAGCCTGGAGCAAATTAGAATACCACTTGAACGGAAATAATTTCAAAACATGTTAAATAGATGGCTTAATATTAGAAATTAAAGATTTTTGATAAAAAAAGATGTATTATTTTTATTAGAATTATTATTTTAAAAAACAGACCTTTAAATGAGAGTTAAAACTGAAATATCCATAGCAAAACAAGTCCAAATCCAGTTGGAACATTGTTAATTCATCACATACTGACGAGGCTTGAATTGTTTTGCGCGAATGACATCGATATCAAGGTCAATATTGCTAATTTTTAGTCTCAAGCCATTTTATACGTCCAATACATCCACTTTTTTATGTAAAATAAAGGGAAAATGCTCATTCACAAAGGTGAGATGATGTGGATGGTATCAAATACTGCAAGGGTTTGTGCGGACAATGCATAATATTCTTTTCGAACACCCAGCTAATAATTCGTCACCTACTTGCATTTGAAAGCACATTTTACGACAACTACTGGTTGAATGTCTTTAGCATTAATATTATTAACTGTAAAATTTCTAATTCATTTTTATATATGTTTAAATGCATTTCACTGTTTTAATAAGTGAAATTCAAAAATAAATACTCTATTTTTCCTTTCACATCGCCTGTTGAAAATCGCTGATCACTTAACGACATGAAATGTTCGTTCGGAGCGCACGCAATATTGCTTTTATTACCGTCTAACTCAAGAACCATGATTCATTCAGAAATGTGGTTGGTCTCATATCAAAATTTGGACCTCCCTTTTCATTTCCTCCGCTGGGTGTTTGTGCTTTTCTGCAATAATAAAAAAGTTTCTCGCATAGTGAAAATTTAAGAATGTCAAAATGTAGAAATAAGCATTTGTCTATCATTTATAATTAATTTCATGGAAATTAAACCATAAAACTAAATTACAAAATAGCCATCACATTCATAAGAGTTCTGGGAATAACTGGTAAAAAACTCAATTGTCTAAGATTAACACAACTGAAGTTATCGTTGAATGAACTTGTTAAGTATTTGCGCGTGAAACAAAATGGACGAGTCGAATAACCCCGAGCCTCCTGAATCGGCAACACAGCTTGCGGTAGAAAGAGAGAGTCTTATGTAAAATTGTAGTGGATAGAAAGAGAGGGCAATACTCCATAAGGCGCCGTACTGCAATCAAATGTTTGGATGCACAATAGATATCTATCGCCATATGATTATCAGCTTTGCACTCCGCTGTAATCACTTTGTGTAACATTATGTTGTTATCGATAGCAACTATTTTATCTCCGTAAAACCGTTGTTTGTGAGTATCAATATAATATAAAAATGAGATGTTTTGGTAATTTTCAAACTCTGAAATAGAATATAGTATTAAAGATTCAGTGCCGAAAACCAGCAAAAGAAACAGAGAAAGTGTATGGAAGCAATTTCAAGCATTTTGTGAAGAAAGAACATACAAATTATCAAGTTGCCAGAATCTCTGTGGGGAAATCATTAGCAACAAAAAAGCGATAACTTGAGCGACTTATTTCTTTTTTTTTTTTAACTTTTCTGAGCCAACTTTACGGACCAGCAGCTCCTCCGCTGAATTGAGCGGGAGCGCCCCGCCCCGCCGCCGCAGTCGCTCCATTGCGTGGCACTTCCCAGCGAAACCGCAAACCGCCAGCGAATCCTCGAGTCCCAGCGACCCCGATGCCTTTTAAAGGCAGTAAAGGAATGAAAGCGAAATTATTTTTATTCGTCGACTCTTCCGCCGCACACTGTTTCCACTCACATTTGTGGAGAACAAAATAGTTATTTACGCACTAAGGGCGTTATGAAGGTTCTAACGATCGAGCGGCGACAAAATACCCGACGGCTTTTTAAATGGTATCGAAGGCTTCCGCGGCCAGGCTGTCCGGGTGACGCCGCGTCGAAGGCTGAGGTGCCGACGTTTCGCCTCCGTACATGCCCGCGATACAATATTGCGATCAATACAGCCCTGAAGAGGACCGCGACATGTCGGTCGAAACGTCGGCACCTCAGCCTTCGACGCGGCGTCACCCGGACAGCCTAGATCCCGACGGCTTTTTGTCTCCCGAGATGGGGCAAATTTGGATAAAGACGTTTTCAATACGTTTATTTTCAATTGCATTTATTTCAAACTCTTGGGTCAATAAATAACATCCTGAAATTTGTAAACATAAAGTTGAATTAATTCAGTAAACTATGTGAAGGGATCGGTACGAAATGATGTAATGTGTCTGAAGTCTTCATTCTATAATTATGTCAGAGGAAAATATTGTTACAAATGATATTTTGCTATGCATTACTAGGTAATTTCAATAATAAGTAAACAGAGCGGTACTTTAGTGATGAAACTATTTTACAAAAGGAGTAAAAATGAATGACACTTTTTTTAAAATTTATATTCTTATTATATACATTTACACTTCTTACTGTGAGCTGGATTTTCTTCCAAATTTAAAACTAATGGTGCTAATAGAGGCGCGCGTTTTGGAAACAGTTATTGATTGATTGGTTGACTGATTGATTAGTGATTCCGAGCGCTTCAAGTGCTAAGGTCATTAGTCTCGTGAGTGTAGTGCATGATTTACAGCGGGAAGCGGTGGAGATCTTCCCCCACTGGATGGCGAGATTCGGCGAAGATATACGTCGGTTTGCGGGAATTTTCCTCAACCAGGTATCTCCCACCAGTGGGACGCTGCCCCAGGGGGGAAACTCTTAAGCTCTCGACTGTTCTTCCAACAAGTATGATTGTGTAATGCATGAGAGTGTAAGTGTATGCAAGTAAGGGGTGAAGGGGTTAGGAGAGGACAAGGAAGAGGAAGGAAAGATCGCGCGCGGTCCGTGGCCCGTTTGTTAGGGTACTGCTCCGGGATTCGCCTGGTGCTGATCGGAGAAACCACGGAAAACTGACGGAGCATCCGGTCGCTAGAATTCTCCTCCAGACAGCGGCTGAAGCTAGTGCCGAAAATCCTGCCTCTGTCGGAACACGAACCCTAGGATCTCCCGGTAAGAAGCACTGCAATAACCCAGTGCATGCCCTGAGGCACCTTTGACGTAGCTATCGGTTACGTAACATTAAAATATTGCAGTTTCTGCCCTACTAGCAATTCACCAAACACCTGAAAAAGCCCAAATCAATCCAAACAAATCGCCTGCAGTGCATATCTAAAATTATTTTGATAGGAACAAGAGTAATTTCTTATTTCTAGAAAAGTAACAAACGTTAATAAATCTCAACTCTTACAGTATTTCTAGCACATTATGCAGGCAAGGAAAGATAATTTAACACAAGCTTGCCTTCTTTACATTGAAGTGAGCTTCCAATTTTTGAATAATTATACCATAATCAACGACCTAACTGTTGGCACATTTCGCTCGGTGCGGACAAGTTCCTGCGACTTCCGCCCACCTGGGCACTCCTTGCGGTAATCCCGCTAAATTATGGGAGTTCCATGCTACACCAGTGTGTTATGGGGGCGCCAACTCCAAAGTTCGCGCGTCCCACTTAAAAAAAATCATCATCATCAATCAATCAATCAATGAAATGGAATGAAAACATTAATTGAATCATTGTTTCCCCGCGCCTTGAAGCATGTGACAGTTCTTCCGCCGCCCGGCCAGGTTGCAATCAGCTACCCTCGCCGCCGACACCGGTGACGTCACTACATCGCCACCGTCAATCGCCGCCACCAACACCATCGCGCCGTCGCCGCCCCTATCTCTCCCCCGCCTGCGTCCGCCCCCCGCCGCCAGCTAGCCGGCTGCCCGCCCCCCTGCGCCCTGCCCGGGGTCTGAACCCGGGGCAGTGCCAGAACACGAGCGGACAGCGGGCGACACAGCTGGTGGAGTGTGGGCCAAGCGGAAGGAGCTATGGTGGACTGGGAGCATGAAGCATCCACGGCGGTGAAGGGCATTTTTCACGCTTTCTGCATTTGAGACCCTCTACTAGACAGCTGGGTAATTTGTAGGAGCTGTGGTGCTGTGACAGTGATGTGGTTCGACAACCCAGCCATGTGTGCCTCGTAACCTTTCAATGTTACATTCATTTGGTTTTCTTTTCTGTGTTAGTCAGGTAGCATCGCTTGGTCAGTGTGTGCCTTTAATTTTGTGTTTCGCAACATTGCAAGAGTTTTGTGAAATTGTAAAAGTTTTTTTTTGTATTCTTTGACACTAACCTTTTGTTAAGTAAAAGGAGTGTATAAATTAAACATTCAGGGCTGAAGGCCATTCAATAAATTGCCTTGTAAAAGCATACAAATAAGGTTCTATCGTCTAACATTCAGGAAACATTCATAAAATGAAACAGTCTATCGCCTTTTATTATTTAAATATTACGTCTGGAACACAATAGAAACGTTTGTACGAAATTTATTCTTTTAAAGCACGTACATCATTACAAATTCAACATTTGAGCATCGTCTCACGGTGATCGATTTGTGAAATATATTCATTAACATAGAGACATTTACCATAATAATAAACAAAAAAAGCCTCATTATCAATCCATACATTTTGCGAATTATATTCGAGTAAATTTTGAAAAAACAAAAGAATAATCATAGTAAAGTGACGTTTATGTCATCTTATACAGAACATTTAGCACTATCCCGACAAAAAGTGTGATGAAAAAGTTTAGAACAGGTTTTGAAAATATCTTGTTTTTATTATTTTTTAATATTGTCCATATTTGACTCATAATTACGCGGAAAGTACTAAAATGTTCAAAATCTTTTGGATTACATTAATTAAAGAAATAATTGAAATGCATAAATTTAATTGGAAGGAAACATTGCTTTCTTGTTATATTGTATTATATTGCTATATTGTAGGTTTAGGAAAGAACTTTTGTAATTTCCGGAATTTCTGAGTGAACAGAAAAAATCGGACCTACGCCACCTTTATAAATGTATTTCACTCTATACTTACAAGAAATTTACAGAAAAAATGGAGCCGATTCGGAGAAAATTTTGCAAATGTCCTAAGCCTTTTTTGAAAATGCCCAAGTTTTTTTCTCTAAATCGTAGTGCTTCGAATCGGGGAAGATCACCCGGGCCATATTCATTTTGGGAAAAGGACGGGTCGACATTTGGAGAAGAAGAAAAACACAACATTTTGGGTGTCAGGGGACCTGAAAACGTGTATTTCCGTTAAAATCTGAAATCGATTTTCCACAGCAGTATATAACTTATGTAGATGTATATACAAGTATGTATACAAATATACAAGTACATGTGTATACAAGTAAACGAGAAAGTAAAAATATGCTTTACTATTTCGGTATAATTTACGCCTAGGTCTAATACTATTTGTTGTTATGATTTTTAATACGAGAGTTGAGGTAGATACGAAATGTTGAAGAAACATCTCCAAGAGTCTTGCGAATTCCTTTTACGAACCGGACATAAATTTCGCAGGGAGTGGCCCGTGATGGAGATTCGAAACCCTCGTTATTCGCACCATTTTATGTATTTGCGCATAAGGAAAGCGAGCCGCCCAAATATTTAGTTTCATGACAGGGAGGGGGTATTCATCCTAGAGTGGTCATACTACATTTTAATCTCCACCCTCCTCGATTTGCAATTCTGCACCGTCAGTCTGGCATCGGGTTACGTCGGAACGTAACTCTCCCAGGAGCATCTCCACAATGAAGTCTCGGAAGGGCCACCCAGCCAGGTCAGATCAACTAGCTTTCGGTCCCGGGAGGGGAATTTGGAAGCCATTGGAAAAGTGCTCTCTTTCAATTCACAGGAGAATCGGACACTGCCTCGAGAAAACGAAGAAACGGCCCATCCGTGACACTGCGTTGCGAGGACAGGGCGGCTCGGAGCTCGCAACCCGTCTCATATCTGTTCTCACATTAGCACAAACGACGCGGTATCGCGATCGTTCAGGATAACCTATGAGGGGATTTGAATTACCCGCTTGGAATTTTATATGTGAAGCTACGTCCGAAACAGCATCTCCATATTTTGCCAGGTCGTAGACCCGATTGAAACGTGAAGCCCGAAAGTCACGGACCTTAATACCGTCTTTTCATAGCACCCCCAGTGGCATTAATGACGTTAGTGACGACGAACATCTGAGCTCCCGCGCAGGAGATTTCAATTCCCCGCGAAACTTCTGTGTGGGGGGTTCTAGGACCCGAGGTCGCCCGCGGAGATGTGATTCGGGCCCACTGTTCGCCGTTAAAAGGCGCGGTGTGCCACCGAGGCGAAATCATATGTTCCTACGCGGTGCGGCCTTCGCTTCCCCGAAGTGACATCATCGGCCACCGCGTCGAGGCGGCCCTGGGCGCCGCCCACCGCCGCGGCGCGGCGCGGCGGCCGCCCGCGTGTCGTCGCCCGTCCGCCCACGCAGCAGCCGCCCACCCTCCCGCCTGCGCCCGCCCCTCGCCCGAGCACCAGCCACCCACCCCCATCGCACCTGCTACTCACCCCCGATCGCCCGCACTCGGTGGCGTGCTGCGATGCGCCCCCCACCCCCAGTATACTCAAGTACCCTATTACAAGTATTTTCAAGTTCAATTCTAATTTCAGTTTTTGACCGCAGTTTCTGTATAACGTGTTATAACGATAGCAATTATTTAATGACAATAAACCGGGAGGGGTGGCTCAGGGTATCAATTACGAGCAATGCAGTGCCTCTGGCCGGGAGGTCCTAGGTTCGAGTCCCATCGGCACAAGCATTTCAGCTAGGTCGAAATCAATTGCTGTTTGGAGGAGAACTCTAGCGACCGGCAGCTCTGATCGGTAGTTTTCCTTGGTTTCTCCTATCAACACCAGACGAATGCTGGAGCAGTAAACTAACAAACGGACCACGGACCGCGCGCAATCTTTCCTCTTTCTTCCTTGTTCTATCCTCACCCCTTACTTACACACAGTTTCACTAACATGCACTACACTACCACACATGCCGGGAGTCCGTCCGGCAGCTTAGAGCTTGCCCCGGCTGGGACGGTGCCCTTCTGGTGGGAGATATTTCGTTGGGGAGAAAACCCTGCTAGCCGATAGTAGGTCGGAGCCGGATCTCGCCATCCAGCGGGGGAAGATCACCGACATCTCCCCATGAAACACCATGCACTACATTTACGGGAATAACAACCCTAGCAGTTGAGTTTGAAATCACTAGTAACCAACCATCCAACCAACCCTAATGACAATAAGACATGCAATTTTCGTTTGGTGTCGAAAAACATGTTTGTCAACTTCGATTGGTTAAAAAGTCAAAAATTCATGGAAAAGAAATATTATGATGATTCTTTCGAACTGGCGGGTAGCTGCAAATATTCCCCACGAGCCTGCATTTTCACGTCTAACGATGAGGTCCAATAAAGATTGTTATTGTTACCACTGCTACACTATCCTCCGCCGCCACCGTCTCTATGTCTGTCAGTTATTTAAATTACAATTCCAGAGTGAACTAACGCCGGTAGCGACTAGCACTAAGACTTGAGGCATTACTACCCAAGAATAACAGTGATCGGGAGGTCGCATGTTCGACCCTCACCACGTGCAGGAAATATGCCAAAGTGTCACATTGGCGAGTTTGTGTGGCCTCGTACGTTAGAGCAGTCGTCCTACGAGTCGAACTCGTAGGACTGCTCTAACATGTGGTTTCCCTGACCACTTCCACCACGGAGCAGCGCCCTCGAAAGCGGGCCAGAGACTCCGCGCGATCCTTCACTTGCTATCCTGTCCTCACCCTCAACCTTCGAGCTGAGCCTATCCTTGGACGATCTAGAAAATATCCAACAAGTGTCAGAGATCCGTTATAAACTCTGTGACCACTTACTGGCTCGTAGCTTTTCAGATTGCCGGGAAATGCACAATAAACAATGAAGAATGTTTTGATTTGATTTGATTCATTTTGTCAACGACCAGTAAAAACTGTATGTGACATATGGGGAAGAAATATAACATTCGCAGGTTTTCTTGAGCTCTGGAACCCATTTCCACCTTTTAACCTTAAGTAGTTGAAAGATGATTTTTTTTAATAATGTATTGTCCTGTTTAACAAACATGTTTTTTCAGGGTTGTGAATAGAAACATGTATAACTTTTGGTTTATATCCTAACTGTGCATGCCCTGAGTGAGTGCGTTAGACGTTTTTGGTGTATTTTAATAATTTTAATTTGTTTGGAAAGTAAATTTATACTAAAGGGAATGATCGTTGCTGTGATTATTGGATTGAAGTCATATCATTTGAGGTAGATTTTCTACTTGCTTATGGTGATCTGAATGTGACTTTAGGGAAGCGTGAGTTTATAAGTAGTGTAGAGTAGGTTCTGATGTAGGTCCAAGGTTGAATATGGAGGCACTGGGCGATGTGGAGGGTGATAATAATTCTTCGGACAGTTTGGTAATGTGTTCTTACATTGTAGGAATTTGCAGTTCGTGATGGATTTGCTTGTTCGAAATGGGCCAAGGAGCTTTAATAATATTTCATGGCACTTTATTTTGAACAGTTTGCAGAATGTTTGTATTAGATTTGGCTGCATTTTTCCATTATTGGGCATGCGTACGTAGATAATTATCGACTTGTAAATTAGTGTTCCAGTTTCTATTTTAAGGGAGGATTTTTTGTTAATTATTGCGTAAAATTGCGATATTTTTGCTTGGGTTTTTATTCCTGTTGTGTGGAAGCGTTTTTGTCAATTTAATTTTGTATCGAGTTGCATTCCTAGATATTTGCCTGCTGTTTTACTTGGTACCCAGAGTATGAATAAATGTACCAACAAAGTTACAGTGTTCATGACTTAACGCAAAGAACCTATTGAGGAGCGTTTTTTCAAAACCAAATAAATGTAAAAGAAATTCATTATAGGTTTTTCATCGTTTTGGCAGCTATTGTCCCGTTTTATCATCCCTCAAATTGTATAGTAAACTGCAGTTTTAAGCATTCAAAATTCAGATTTTAGTAAAAAGACATAAATGCATTCTCAGCATTCGTTTTGTGAAAAACTATATATTTTGTGAAACAAAACGTATAGTTTACAAAACTATTCGTTTTGTGAGAAACAAAACAAAATATACAAAACTATTCGTTTTGTGAAAAACAAAACAAAATGTACAAACCTATTCGTTTTGTGAAAAACTATCGTATTTTGTAATTATCGAGTTTTGAAAAAAACGCTCCCCAATTGGAAAACCTTCCCGGCGCCTGTCAACACGCTCCCGTGGGCCTGGGAGGTCGTGGCGTGCGCGGATGCGTCCTGGGCGAGCGCCGCTGCGTGGAGCTGCTACGGGCGGGAGGCGGGGCGACGTGGGCGTGCCACGGGCGAGCAGCAGCGCGGCGGTGGCAGCCGTGACGTGGCGTGGCGGCGCGGCGCGGCCCACGCGCCGGCGACCACTGCACGAGACGTCACGTTCCCACATCCAGTTACCTCCTCCGTTGCCACTTTTGCCCGGAAAGGCAATACCCGCTCGACCGCTGCGCGCGCCTGCCTGCTAACATCTTCAGCGCGCTCTAGTAGCGTTTTAAAACTCTGAGCAGCAGACGACTAAATTATCTGCGGGTATCAATACAGAAACATAAAAGTACATTTACAATTACAAAACACAATTAACAATAAAAACAATATATAAAAAAATCAATATAAAAACAAACAAATTATCTTCGCCATTACCTAGAATATTCCAATGCATTTACATACATATACAACCAATCAAACTACATATATACTAACATTTAAGTAAATAAACTTACATATTACACCAACATTCATACATACAAACATACACGCTTACATACATATCATACAAAGACATAGGAACACTCGCATACACACCATCCTACACGTATTCACTCACAATAATATTCAGACAAATATGGATAAACATTTTTACCTACAACATAATAATATAAATACTTATAATAATTTTTACATTTCTAAAAACACTCGTTAACATAAATCAATAAATAGCAACTTTTGTCAGAATATCCTTTAAAAGACGCTTTAGATTAGCGAAATAAACAACGAAATGAAATCACTTCACTGCACTTCACTTCACGTCACTGCACCTCATAAAACTTTACTTAAATACTAATAGCTCAATACTTTTTAGTTGACTACCCATAATCGCACCTTTCACTTCACGTCACTTCACTTCACTGCACGTTTTCACCCTATTGACTAATTTCCTATATTTTTTTCTAAAACCACACGCTGGGCAAGGAAAGGGCTCAAAAACTGTCGCAGGTAAATCGTTCCAATCTACGATTGTTCTGTTTACAAAGGAGAATTTGCCTACATCCGTTCTTTGAATTCTAGTTCTAATTTTATATTTAGGATCAAATCTATTGAAATAATCTGGTTTATCTAGCCTTCCCCGTATTTCCAGCCATGTAGAGCCACCAGTGTAAGATTTGTACATTACGCGAAGTCGAGCCCTTTTCCCCCGATGTTCTAACGATTCCCAATGTGCAGGTATGTTCCTCCGAAAAGTGTATTTTGCCGCTCTGTTTTGTATCCTCTCTAAGCTCTTCTTAAGTCCTATTCTGTACGGATCCCAACAACTAGCGCCATATTCCATTACTGGCCTAACAAGCGAGGTATACGCAATTTCTTTTGCTTTCGTATTGCATTTTTTAAGATTTCTCATGACGAAATGCAAAGACCTCCAAGCTTTACCCACTACGTAGTTAGTTTGTTTCTCCCATCCCAACTTGCTATCCAGGAGGATGCCAAGGTATTTACAATTTGAGACTCGCGGAACTACATTACCTAGCTGATAAGGCAATGTATGAAAGTCTCTGGCCCTACAAAATGTGATCGCTTTACTTTTATTTCCATTTACAGTCATTTTATTAGCTCTTGCCCAATCATTAATCTTATTTAAATCTTCCTGTAGTTGAATCATATCGTGCTGTTCTGCAAAGAGTCGAATTTTTGACGTTATATTTTGCGATATATCATTTACAAAGATAAGAAACAACAGTGGGCCAATGACACTGCCCTGAGGGACTCCGGAAGTAATGTTACCCTTTTCCGATAAATGCTGTCCAATTCGAAACTTTTGATTTCTACCGCGAAGAAATTCACTAACCCATGCTATTACCCGCCTGTCAATTTTAGCATCAATAAGTTTCAATATCAGTATGTCATGCGGTACTACATCAAACACTTGGCAAAATCAATAACTATTGCATCCACTCTTCCCCCTAAATCAATTACTTCAGACAAGTCTTGAGTAAGGGAAATAATTTGACTTTCACAAGAAAAGCCATTTCTAAAGCCATGCTGCCCGCGAAAAAACCATTCTGTCTGATCCAAATGATTTCTAATCGAATTAGATAATAATTGGCCTATAATTTTGCACTTCACATTTTTGTCCACTTTTAAAAATTGGCACTATTAAAGCGGATTTCCAATCATCCGGTACACTTTTATTGTTGATTGATACATTGAAAAGTCTGACCAAATATGGTATTATTATCTCCCCTGCTATCTTTAGCATATCGGATGTAATACCATCCGGACCGCAAGACTTACAGTTTTTCATTTTCTTCAATTGTGAACGTAAATATAACAATAACAATAATAAAAACAATAAAAATATAAATAACAATAAATATATAAAAACAATAAAGTTATTCATGCGAAGTCCAAACAATCTGAATCACATTTCATTGAGTGATGATCATAAGTCAAAATACTCATGACCTAGTAACCAATGTAAAGAGTTCAAAGCAGAAGTCTAAAACTGTTGCTGGTCGGCGACATTTATCTTTGTCGAATTTCAATAATATGTGTAGTACATTTTAATATTTTATTTTCAGGGTACTAAGAATTTATCTACAGTTCCGGTCTTCTCATTCCTAATATTATTTCTGAGATAATTTCCGTGTATAAGAAACCAGGAATTTCAGTGCGTTAGGCTTCAGCCCTACAAAAAGGTTGGGTATGAATACCACCAGTGACACCAAAGGCGCGCTCAAACTAGAACAAGAGGGGTAGGCAACTCCATTTTTGTGACCCCTTTCCCATTAAACTTTTTCAATTACATATGATGCATTATTTTAGTAAATAAATAAAACATACTATATGGAAATAAAATTATAACTTCTGTTATACAAGTAATAAACACAATTGATTTTATGTTGAACCACTTACTGGGTTGCCAGATTGCTTATAGAGCCTCAAACAATTCCTCAAATTGTCAGATTAAAGAAGGGGAAAATCGTGGTTGGATCGTATTTATTAAAAAAACGTTTCATTACTCAAGATAAGGACGAGAAGATAGTGAAATGGACACTTTTCAAACATTTCAGGGAGGGAGAGAGAAAGGGACAATTTGGAGTCGTTTTTGAGAAAAAGATACCATTCTTAAAAATTACTTATCTTTCTCTCAAAATTACGCAAAACGTACTCATATTTTCGAAAAATAGAACGTGACCATATTTGAAGATCTGTTTTTGAAGAACAGATTTCATTAAAGGAAAAACATTCTGTCTTCTTTATTTCAGTGGCAGTATTGCTGTAGGCAGACGCCGAAAACACTTCTACTTTTGCAATTTTCAAAAAATTAAGGAATTCAACGAAAATGAGACCAGCGCCATTTTTCTACGCTCTCTTCACTCTATCCTAATTTGGAGCCAATTTTTCACGAAAGTTTGAAAATGTTGAGGCTTCATATACCCCCTAAAATCCAAACACTTGTTTTAAACTCAGTGGGCCGTGGGTACGTTTAAATCGATCGAGGGATATCAAGCGCTTGCGTTGACTGTTCGTCGTCAATTTCTTTTACTTTTTCGTCCCTTCTTCAAAAGAAGACAAGTTATTGTAATCGTGCGCCGTAAAACGGCCAATTTTCGACAGAAAAACTCTTATTGCCGGGCCCTGGTAACGAAAAAGTGGATAAATCTTGCTCTTATAGATATATGGCCCGAGGTTTTTTTGTCGTCCGAAATCATTACAACCAGTTAACGACAGTGGTACAAACATAATTTTATTTTTTACCTAATTTTAATAATTCATATTTACGTATTTACTAATTAACTAGATGTTGACTTGACTCGGTTTGTATTTTCATATTTCCCTTCCGTAATTCCCTCTCATAATTCTCTCCATAAGAGAACATGTAGCATCATTCAACTGTTTCCATATTTCCCTGATCACCACGATCCCCTCGATCCAGCCAGGTAAGTTTTGTAGTGTACATCGAGATCCATATCGAAAGTAATAGGGAGTTTTTGCACGCCATAGCGGACAGCACTATCGATTTTCTGCGCATGCGCAGTTCAAGTTTCGTGGCACTTTTGCGCATCTGCGCATGCGAAGAAGATCGATTGTGCTGTCCACTATTGCGTGCAAAAACTCTCTATTAACGAACTATATCGTATCAGGAAAAAATAAAAACTTTTTTCCGAATTGTGGTTTGGGTCTCGTTGGAGAGACAGCGGCAGGGATGGGATGGGAGGGGGCGTGGCAGGAAACGGGACCGCGCGGAGGATGACCTTGTAGGGAGGCGATTAGCATCAGGTCGCGCTCGCTTCCTACGCGCTCTTGTGCAACGCCGGGGCCAGCGTCACGCGCCCACTGGCCAGCGACGGCGGCGCCCAGCTGCTCACGGACTTCGCGAGAAAGCTCAAAGCGGGAGGCTGCTCTTTCGGTGTTCACGGGGATGTGAGGGTTTACTTTTTATATTTATTATTTTATAATTAGCTAAAAGTACCCCTATTGGAGTGGTCAAGATCTGCTACTGGTGGCAGTGTCATGTCTCGCAGCACCGTGCCATGCCACGAGATTCTCTGCACCACTAGCGTCGGGAGAGGAAACTATTAGTAACCCAGCCGTTTTACAATAGTGATGACGTTGTCTCTTGCGGCGGGGTTATGAACTGCGTGGAGAGGCGATTTCGTCGTGGCACTCATGCCACGGACTACCGCTCGTGGCATCGACCTTGTCAATACTGCCCTATTGTATCCAAAATCGACACATTTTTGTTTCATTTTCATTTCATTTGAATTCGTTTTTCCTAAAGGCCTCGGTATGTAACGAAACCATAGACATCTTATGAAGGAAAAATCTTATTACCAATTGTTGACATAGTATATCACTAAATCCAATGGCGATGTCACCTAACGAAAAGAATCCCATTACCAGAGACGAGAATAGGTGACGTCGCTTTCTTCTAAACATTTTAGTCAGTAAGAATGAATGAATTTTTGTTGATTCCGGGCACTACTAAGTTCATTAGTCCCGTGAGTTTAGTGCATATTACATATCCTGGGAGGGGGCGGTGATCTGCCCCAGCTGGATGGAGAGATCCGCTGCCGACCTATATGTCAGCTTGCGCACTGTTCAACACTGTAGGTATGTCGGCCTGCGAGTCTTCGCCCAATCGAGAGAAGCTCTAAGATTCCGAGCGATCTCTCGACGTGTTTGGTAGTGTAGTGTATGTAAGTGTAAGTATGTGTGCGTGTAATGGGAGAGGAGAGGGGATGAAGATGAGAAAGGAAAGGTTGTTTGCAGCCGTTTGATGGGGCACTGCTCCAGCATTTGCCTGATACTGAAAGAAAAAACCACGAAAAAACTTCCAATCAGAGCTGTCAGTTGCTAGAATTCTCCGTCACACAACGGCTGAATCCGACCTAGTACTTATATTTGGGTTTTTATTTCTTGGCGCGTGGGGGCTTGTCTTCACGAAGGAATATCTTACGGTATTTCGTTTCTTTTTAGGTCGTGCCGCTAGGAGTCGCATGATCGCCAGCACTGCTCGATACAGTCGCGATCATGCGACTTCTAGCGGCACGACCGAGAAAGACGCGAAATGCCGTGACATATTCCATCGTGAAGGCAAGCCCCCACGCGCCAAGAAATAAAAACCCAAGTATCTATAGCAGTGGTGTCAAGGTCTTCTACTGGTGGCAGTCGCACGCGTCTTGACACCGTAGCATGCCACGAGCTTCTCTGCACAACTAGCGTCGGGAAAGGAAACGGTTAGTAACCCCGCCGTTTTACATGAGGGATGGCGTTCTCTGGTGGCGGGGTGACGAACTAAGTGAAGGGGCGATTTCGTCGTGGCACTCGTGCCACGGACTCCCCGCTCGTGGCATCGACCTTGACAACACTGATCTATAGTGTGAAAATCCGCTTCCGTTGGGACTCGACCTGCCGATCAGCAACGCTGCAGCGGCAGCGGTTGTTGACACTGAGCAAACTCAACCGCTGCGCTGGCTGCGTCGGCGCGCGGGCGGCGCGGCGCGGCGCGGAGCGGCAGGAATCTTCGATTTGCGAGCGGCGGCGCGGCGTTTACGTCGCGTCGCGCACACACCCCACTCGTGGCCTTGGTTCCGCCTTGCTTGCATGCACACAATTGGTCGTTAGCTCCTCAAGGCTCGAACGCCGCCCCTGAGCAATGCCGGCGGGGCACTTGGCTCGCACAGTCGGGCGCGAGTGGCTGTCTGGCGCGGCAGTGGTAGGGAGGGGGGGGAGGATGCTGACGGACCTCTCTTTGCCATCCGTAGGGTTTTTGTTATGTAGGGGTAAATGGTAGGGTACACGCTTTGGAACATTCAAGATCATGGCGGTGCTCAAGTCCAGTCTAGAATAGTGAATGGTAATCGTGAATGAAAACTCGTAGTTCCTGCAGAGCGATCCCACACCCACTGATTGATTAATGTTTCCAGGCGCGTCAAGCGCTACAGTCATTAGTCCCGTAAGTGTAGCATATGTTTTTATCACGGGAGGTGATATGCCCCAGCAGGATGGCGAAATCCGGCACCGACCTACACGTCGGCTTGCGGGGTTTTTCGTAACCAGGTATCTCCAACCACCAGGACACCGCCCCAGCCAGGACAAGCTCTAAGCTTCAATTTTTGTTGCACTGTTGGAACACCGTCCCTTCCTCCACAAGCCCTTTTGCTCGCCTTATAACATACGAGATCCTATCGGTAGCGGCGTGGCGCAAGAGGCCAATGAAACTATCGCTTTTCCGCACGGCACGGCGATTATCGCCAGGCTGTGAGTCTGTGGCAGTAGCGCGCTTCCTGCGCCTATGTACTCAAGGCGCTTTGTCTCGCGGAACACTAAGATTGAAACCGAAGTAAGCCATCGCGCGTCGCCGCCGCCAGTTGTAGCCCACGCAGGGCACGGCCTCGGTTTCCGCAGTCAAACTGAGTGGCATAAGGTCATCAGTAAGGTTTCCATTCCAAGTCGGCTACCTTCACCTCTGGGGCGACTTCTTCGATTATGATTTTTGTCTGACGATATTTTTTTCCACGCTACCTAGTATTGGAATTTGCGACATAGAAGCGATATATTTTCTTCCCTCAGGAGGGAATTAATTTTCAGGATATTCTATTTCCTACGTTCACTATAGGCAAGGTTTAGGTTCACTATAACCGAATCTTCTTATCCATATTGTAATGTAAGTGAAACAGGATCTAAATTGAAGAAACCCCTGTCGATCTGGCTGGAGTGGAAGCAATTGCATTTTATGGTTTCCATCGTGTTCGCTCTCTATCTACAATAGGGTGCGACATCGACAACTCATGGATGTTTGAAAACATTTAATTTGAAAGTGGCCTTGTTTATTACTATTTATACATAAGATTTAACTGACAAAAAATAATATGAACAATAAATAAATAAAAAAATAAACTGATCCTGAATGCCCGAGCGCTCAGGGGACGCTTTAAGGGCTGTCATCTTCTTCAGTTCGCTGTACAGCGCACGCATTACTTCTTACGCTTTTATATTAGTTGAAATTCATAATTGGCGAAATATTAAATTAGTTTCTCTGATTTTAATAGGGAAACTTAAAAAGCATCAACATATTTTCTTTATCTCACAGTCCTCTCTTAATAATAATTTTCTCAACAAATGCTACAAAATGCTAAATTTTAATTTTTTTATAATGCTATAAAATGCTACAGCCTTGTTTTCTAAATGCGATTTTTTAAAATTTAAAGTAGTAAATTTTACCATTGCTAGCTATGAGAAGTGAAAGTAGTGTTTTTGGTAAAAATTAAAATTCTTGAAAGTCGTGTTTGTAGTTTACAATATTTTAACTTACCCGCCTTAGAGACCGAGTCCCCCGGGCGCCCGCCCCTGTGTGGACCCGCAACCTGCCACCCACCTGCCTCCCCACCTACCCTCGCACCTGCCTTCCCGTCATCCTGCCCTGCCCCGGCCGGCCCCGTCCCGCACCTCCCCGCGCCACCTCCTGCTCCGCCCTGTCCCGTCACCCTGCCCTGCCCCCGGCAGGCTCCGTCCCGCCCCCTCCCCGCGCCGCTCCCCCCGCTCAACCCTGTCCCGTTACCCTGCCCTGTCACGCCACCCCCGTCCCGCCCCTCCTCGCGCCGGACCCCGTTCCGCTCTGTCCCGTCACCCTGCCCTGCCCGCAATCCCCGGCCCACCCCGCCCGCCCCGTGACACCCCGTCCTGCCCGTCCTGCCCCTCCCCCCTGTCCCCTTCCCCCCGTCCCGCTTCATCCCTCTCCGCCCAGATCCACACGCCCTCTCCGCCCCGTCCCGCTCCAACCGCCTCGCCCGCCACGTGTCGCCCCTCCTCGCCCTTCTCCCCTGCCCACCCCGTCTCGCTTCATCCCTCTCCACCCCCGCTCCACCCGCCCTCTCCGCCCGCCCGACACGTCTCGCCCGCGCCGCCCGCGCTCTGCGTGCCCCACTTCTCGCGCGCAGCCTCGGAGACGAAGGGCGCAGCGCCGCGCGCACTCAGACGGACTTCCGCGCCTGTGAGCTCACTCGCATTGTGGGCGCTCCTACTCCTACTCCTGCGTTTCGTAATCGGCGTTGCGGCAGCCGCACTCCCTCCGCCTCCGCGCGCTACGAAAGCACCGACTGCGGCCCGCAAACGCACGTCGAAACGGGAGGTTACTGAACGATGGGGGATTGCGGAGGGGAGACCGGGAGCCATTCCTCTCCGGGATCAACTTTTTGTTTACTCGATTTATTCGAAACCACTGTCAGCTATTAATCGCGGGATGACTTGTAATGGTATTTCTAGAAAGGCCGAGAGGACGTCATTTATATAAAAAAAGGAAAATGGACATAATACGTATTATCACATTTTGCTCAAGTTTCTTAAATATTTTGTTTACAATATAAAAGAATACTTTTTGCGTTTTACTTAACAGCATGAAGTGGGAAATGTAAGAACGGCTTTAGGGGTCGTCCATAAATTACGTGACGTAAATTTTGAGTATTTTTGATATACCCTCCCTCCTATAACGCACTAGAAACGCCAGTTTTAACCTCCTAAATCAGGGATTGCCAACTGGACAAGGAATGACGTCGGAGCGCAGCTTCCCCTCCGACATAAGCCCTCGGAGAAGCGGGCGAGCAGAAGGGGGAGGGAGGAAGGGCAGGCGGCGATCGCTGGTACCGAAAATCTAGTGGGCCTTTGCCGGTGTTTCAGGCAACATAATTGGGAAAACATCTACACCCGTTAATTTGCTTTCTATTGGGGAAGAAACGTTTCCTTTGTAGGTACTGGAACAATGGAAAAGTGTTCAGTGTGTTCAAAAGAACTGCAGTATGTTAAAAAGTCCAACCTACAGATGCATCACGTAGCTTTGCAACCCAGAGAAATCTGCGATATTAAAATAAATTCTGAGAATTGACATTGTTCGCAATCATGGGATCGGAAAAAGGAATTGTAGATTGAAGATTACGGAAAAGATACTGAAAATCAGGAGGATTTACAACATTCTCATACAAACTGTACATAAAAAATCAAGCCTGGGGTCCAAATTCTCTCACGTGATCCCTACCAGGTACCTATTTGTTAACATTAATTATTGTTTCAAAACGAACTATTTCTTTATATTATATACTATTGTATAAAATATTATTGTCCTAAAAATGTGGAAACTGTCTTTTCCAAAAATATTGTCTAATAGAAGAATGGAACAGGAATTACAGTATTGGTTATAATAAGAGTCGGATATTGTTTTGAGTTATGTAATAATGTAAGTACTATTATAAAATCCTTCATATTGTTATTGAATGACAAACATTTAAAATAATAATTACCAGTTCAAAATATAATTATCGATTTTCTAAGCGAACCTTTTCCCCTCACAGTGTACATGGAACACTGTGAGCTTACCGCCGCGCCGCGTCGATCTCTGCCTTTGCTCGGTGGATCGGCTTGGAGAAGATTTCGTGACGTCACAGAGCATTGAGTTGGCAAGCACTGCCCTAAATAATTAACACTTGTGCCTACCCTCTACATATAAAAAGTAAAAATAAATTATATAGCGATAAAAAGAATTCATATTAACTTTATTAGTGTTAGGTGTAAATAAAATTTAATATTGGATATAAAGAATATAAACAGACACATGTCTTCGTAGAATATTTCTGGTTTCTTCTTCGCCAGCCAGCAGATTTAGATTCGATTGATTGAGTAGTGACTCCGGGCGCGTCAACTGCTAAGGTCATTAGTCACTTAAGTGTCGCGCTTGTTTTTCCTCGGGTGATCGTTTTTCCTCGGTGATCTTCCCCGCTGGATGGTGAGACCCGGCGCCGACATACCATCGGCTAGCGGGGTTTTCCTCAACCAGGTATCACTTACCAGCGGGGCACCGCTCCCACCGGGACAGTGACTACCGAGGAATATTACGAATTGTCCACAGCAAACTAGTAAACACAAGCAATTTACTACAGAATTTTGGGAGGCCATGATGATTCGCTTTCTTGGGTTTTTACAATATCTTCTAGAAAACTCTCTACCGAAAGGATAAAATTATTGCCTTTTATCCTGAAAAATTGTAAGAGTAAACCAGCGCTACAACAGAATGGCGCAGACTTTCTCTTACTAGTTAGGCTCGTTAGCTCTTCAGTCTGTGCTCCGGTTTTGTCCCACCCTCTTCTCAACTACTATCAACTGCCGCCTGTAGATTGTTTTCTTCACATTTTCTCAAATTTTCAGCCTCCTAATAGCGAAAACGCGAGTTGATTTCCGTGTTTTTGAAGAGGGCGATGCGCTGACACGTCGTAGTCGATTCGTCATGACGGCAGCGAAGAGCTCACGCTTGGACAGTCTGAAAACCGTTTCGGAAAGACGAGGAACAGGGCCTTCTTTCCAAGAATGAACAATGAAAAAAATATATACTTCCATTTAAAAAATCGACGGTATTGTTACTATCTCTAAAATTAAAAAATTACAAACAAGGAAACGAAATACGTCCCTTCTCATGTTTGTAATCTACAACAGATCTGCGCAAACCACATCCCGTTATCTCGAACCATTCTCATGGTTTTTCCTCAAATCATTTTGAAGAAGACTATTTTGACCACCTTAGGCGGTCCCCCCCTGTATTCAGAAAAACAGAGATAATCTAAAGAGACCGCTTTGACAGCTACTACTTGGCTACGTCTGGCAATAAAACTGTAAATTACGTTCACGCGCTTAATTCGTTAATGTGTGAGTTTGCAGGAGGCTCACCAGTAAATGGCTTCGACACCTCTTGCAGTACCATCACCCGACATGCCGTTTATTTGTTTCGCGATCAGTCAAACTGGTAACTTCTTCTTAGAGTAACTTCTCTAAACTGTTACACGCTCTTGGTCTTAATTTCATGAATAGTCAGGAGCGGATCCGGCCGATCATTTTGGAGAGAGCCATCATAGATTTTTGTTAAATAATAAACACTTGTTATTACATTGTTATTTTTGTAGTGTATTATATTATTTAATATTATTTTTTAAATAATTACTTGATTCTAACACATATAAATATTTAAATACATTTTGTGAAATAAAAGTAGGTAACAAACGAAAACTCTAGGCCTTTTGGGGAC
>JAHLJT010009419.1:155479155-155491622 GCA_031308135.1 Acheta domesticus
GGCATTCCTCCCCCCCGGATACGCCACTGGGAATAGTCACCGTGAGTTTTCTTTTTAGAGCTTTCGGTAGTTTCGCTGGCGGTGTCCCCTCCGCAGCGACGAGCGGTGCAACGTCGCCTGCGCGCGGGGCTCTATCGATCTGTCTGCAGCCCAGAGCCTCGTCCCACACTACCTATATCCCGGTGCAGCGTGCCGCCCTTGCCCACGTCGACTCTTCTGACTGAAAACATACGCTCATTGGCGTGGCTAGAAGATGAATGGGGGCGACCACACTGACAGTACATTTCCGACGATGCCATCGGGGAAAGAAAAAAAAGGGGGGAAACCCTTGTGGGGCTGTTTCTTATCGCGTCGTCGGAAAATCATCACTTCATTCAGGTTTCTTGATTCCACACCGCTTTTACCTTTCGCAGCGTGTTCTGGAGACCCGGAGTTGCGTTCCCTACTTTGACCTCCTCCGGGCCCATTTTCCGTTTGGACTTGCGTCGGGAGTAATGCCAGAAAGCAACCCCACTTCGCGCCTGCAGCAAGGGTGGCGTCTCAGCTAGTGGTTACATCTCTAAAGTTGGTCGAGAGGCGGATGCACTCCTCATTCCGGGGTGAGAACCAATGCCTAGTGAGCTTCCCCTCAGTTAGGGTCACTGCCACGAGTGTGGGCCTACGGATGCCCCAACGCGTCTGCCACCAGCGCTACCTTGACGCCAACGATGTGGATAAAACCTTTGAAAACCGGAAGGACATACATAATTTTTCACCAGAGCTGGAGCAAGGGCCGATACCTTCTTTTAGGGAACTTACATTAATAATGAATATATCGTTTTGTCTTCTCCTATTGGGACTTGCATTGAGGAAATTAGTCCCGTTTCCGGAGCCTCCTCTCTGACACGCAACACTCACAGTGCTGGATACTCGGATTGACATGAAATTTCACCACCTGATAGAACACCATGCAAAACCTATATACGCAAATTTTAATAATAATAATAATAATAATAATAATAATAATAATAATAATAATAATAATGTCTTTATTTCTGGCGAGGCTCAGGCCATAAGGCCTGCTCTTCCGCCTAACCACTAAAATATTTACATTTACAATAAGTACAATTGAGGAGTTCGGGTGGAAACAATGATAGCTGACATTTCAGGTTAATTACGAAAGTGCAATGATCGTATTACGCAATAGAAATGTACTGCACACAACTAATGAAACAAAATATGAATATATTTTCGTTGGTATTTTTAGGACTCTAAAACTAACATGCCCATGAGAGCCCATGTTTCTCACTTTCAAGAAGGATGTGGAATGTTAATAATTTTACTTTCGCAAAATGTCAGAAATCATTACCTACACCCGAATGCCTCAATTGTTGACAAATTTCAAGAAGAAAGGAGGGCAGATTTTACATGTAAATCTGGGATGCAAGACTAGGGACCATCCCGGCATACGCCTTAAGCGATTGAGTAAACCCAGGAAAACCTCAATCAGGATGGCGGCTTAGGGCCGTAACAGAAGAAAAAATCAGTGTGAAAAAATGGAAAGATTAAAGGAAAAGGGTAAATGACAAAAGGAAAGTAGAGTGCGTTAGAGGGAGTTAAAGGGTAAAGGCAAAAGAGAAGCAGAGAGAGAAAGAGAGAGGGAGTTAGAGTTGATTATGAGATTAAGGAGAGTGGGAAGGGGGAACGATGATAATATTATTACAAAGTTTTTCGCATACATAAATGTTTTCTAGATGACACCGAAAATGGCTGATGACTAGAAGATAATCTGTAACAGAAGAAGAAACGGAAACAGAAAGCAGGCGGATGTACAAGAAAAAATACTACATACCAAGAAAGATCATACAATACAAAGACTGAAAAGGCGTTAAAAACTTATTATATAGTACATGTAACATACTTGGCGTTAGGGATTTCAGCGATAGAGCAGAGAGGAGAAAAGTGCAGAAGAACAGCTTGACGTCTTGGAATGTAACCGAATTTGGTCAGTGGTAATCGCGAACATGGTGTTTAATTAAGGTGTGAAAGTGGAAATAGGAGTTTGTGTTATCTATAATTATTTCATTTAATCCAATCACTGAGTCGAGTTTTAAATTTTCTGAAATCGCTAATTTGTTTGAGATATGTGGGTAGTGAGCTCCATATTCTAATTACAGTTACAGTAAATGACTTACTATAGGATACCGTGTTGTGCCGCGGTATGCATAGTAATCGCGAGGAACGTGATCGTTCAAGCGTCAGCATTTTAAAGTTTTGCAATAATTGCGTTTGATAGCAATTATTCAAAATTTTATGGAGAAGAAGAAGGCTATGAAAATTTCTCCTTTTTTCGATTGAGAGAATGTTTGTTTGACCATAAAACTCAGATACATGATCGTATCTTCTAAGATCGAATATGAAGCGGATGCATGCATTTTGTGCTATTTGTAATTTGCGTTGTTGCTTGAGCTTTAAGTCCGTAAGCAGGAAATCACAATAGTCGAAATGAGGCATTATAAGTGAATTTACTAGACTTACGCGAGTGTTAATGGGTAGTAGTTCTCTGACTCGTTTTAGGGAATGGAGGCCTGCGAAGACTTTTTGGCAAATCTTACCTACTTGTGTGGTCCAACTAAGTGTGTTGTCTATATGTATTCCTAAGTTTTTTACATCGCTACACCAGGGAACAGGAGAGTTACCTATGCTAATTTCCGGAAGGGAGGATTTCTCCAATTTGTTCAAAGCGTTGCGAGAGCCTATCACTAAGCTTTGCGATTTCATTGGATTTAATAAGAGACCAAGGGCTTCTGCCCATTTATTGAGAGCGTTTAAGTCATCGTTTATTTTCTGGGTTAATGAGTTCAACTCCGATGGGTATCCACTTATATAGATTTGTAGGTCGTCAGCGTACATTTTGTGTTTACAGTGATTGAGGCATTGTCCTACGTCATTTACATAAATTAAAAATCCTAAGGGTCCTAGAACCATTCCCTGCGCAACACCACGGGATGTTTTAACAGCAGTGGATTGTTTTTCACCAGATACAACGATTTGCTGTCGATTTGAAAGATATTGAGTGAACCATCGTATTGTGGGTTTAGCAAAACCCAATATTTTCATTTTTTCAAGCAGAATTTCGTGATCGACCGAGTCAAATGCTTTACTAAAATCTAGAAGAACAAGTATTGTTAATTTACCTTTATCAATGGAGATTCTAGCGTCTTCAATAATATTTAAGAGAACAGTACCTGTGTTTCTGCCTGATCGGAAGCCATATTGTTGATCGCTAATGAGATTTTTGCTTTCGAGGTAACTTATAATTTGACGTCGCGCAATTTTTTCTAGAACTTTTGAAATCGTAGGTAGAATACTTATCGGTCTGTATTCAGGAGGGTTTGCAGTAGTTTTAGGAAGAGGGTGGACAAGCGCGGTTTTCCAAGAGTTTGGATACGTACCACTTGCTAGGGAAAAATTTATAATGTCAGTTACAATGGGGTATATAACTTCGCCACTGACTTTTAGTAATTTAGCATTGATATTATCTGTCCCTGAGGCGTTTGATTTGAGGCTCTGAATGGTTTTAAAAATTTCATAATGATTTGTAGATGCAAAAAAGAATTCTTCCTGAGTGTGTACCGAAACGGATCGTAAGGTTGAGAGCAGTGGCGAAGCGTGAGGTTAATTTTTGGATAAGCTGAGTCACGAACATATTGTAAAAACACATATTTTTACTTAATTTATGAAATATCGAATATTTAGAAGATAGAGATCAAAAGACTACAAATTTAATAATAATAATAATAATAATAGTAATTATTATTATTATTATTATTATTATTATTATTATTATTATTATTATTATTATTTCAATCATGCAAGAATACTCAGATCAAGAATAAGCCTACTACAGAATTGAAAAAAAATTGTAAATGGTTATGCTTATTTATAATAGATGTATACTCCTTGTTTGTACAGGTTTTTGTAAATTAATTCTAAATACCTGGTTTTCTTCAGAAAAAATTCAACGCTTTCTTTAAACATATCATCTTGCGAACACGTACACGAAATTTTCTTTTCTATTAAAATAGTAGCCACGTTGAAGAGTGTTATTTGACTTAGAATTACGTTAATGAGTTTTAATTGTTTTAGAGTGCTCATTGTCAATGAGACACAGCAATACGCAGTTGCTGGTCAACGACATTTCACTTGTAACCTACACACGTATACGCTATTCAGTTAACTCACGAAATGAAATTACACTGATCAGATCCTGTTTGATCTTTCCAGAATACAATACTACTGGGGGATTCACACGCCGCGATACCAACCCATACATGCTTGAAATCAACGCTTTTTTTAAATGATCTTGTTTTATTAAAAGTTAAACCAATGCTAAATGATGTGGGAGAAAGAGTTAACATTCTCAATAGTGTACTTAATGAATTGGCGACAGAGGAATACTAATACTGAAATTTGGAATAAATAAATGTATTTACTTTTGTTAGTAGTGATATTTGAAGTTGCTCAATGACCTCTAGTGGACATTTCCGGAAGTTCCACGCAAGCTTGTGGTGAAGAGAGCGCCTGCCGGCAGGAGTTTAAATTACTTAGCCAGTTGTAAGGCCGGCCTACCCTTCTGGCCGAATAAGCGGGCCAGCTTCTCAATGCGCATGCGCGCTCACTTCCCCGCGCCCCGTCCCTTGCCGGCAAACTGTCTTCCAGTGGTAAGCGGAACGGCCTCAGCCTCTCTCCCCAGCCTGCCCGATGCACCGGGCGTCGACAAAGACACTTCGCATTGAATGCGCATAAGAACAGAAAAATGAACTTGGTGCGCATACTTTACGGTATAAATTGGCTAAAATAACATTATAAATTGACAATTTTCTTTTTTTAGTGAAGATATATTTCCCGCCTTCTTCAAGATTCTTAGGGATAGCTCAGCTTACTCTGCCTACCCTGACGCTTCGCCACTGGTTGAGAGAGTTTTGTTTTTTGAGAAATAATCGAAGTGAGGAGCCATGTTAGCAAAACGCTGGTTAAGAGCATCAAGGGGTGTATCGATTTGCGATGGGGTTCGTGATTTGCCTAAGCCTAAAGTGCGCAGCGATTTCCATACTTGTTTTGAGTCTCTGTTCGTGCCAAGAATACTATGATAATATTTAATTTTAGCGTTCCTAGATTTTTGCGTTACAAGATTTCTCAGTTTCTTGTAAGCATCTCTGTCATGTTCGCACTTTGTGTTACGAAATACATTGAAGGCGGCATCTCTCTGTTTCATTAACATACGTATTTCCTCCGTTAACCAGGGAGCGGGGGGGCGTGTCGCGCGAGCTGTCCTAATTGGAATATGCCTATTAAGAAGTTCCGTCAGTAAGCGCGTAAAAGTATTTACTTTTCTATCTATACAATTTTCTTGATTTATAAGATGCCATGGCACAGATAAGCCGTCGGAAGTAAATGCTTCCGAATTGAAGTTCTTATATTCACGGTATTTAAAGATTTTGGGCGTATATTTTGGGCATTTCATGCGATATGATAAATATATTAGGTCATGTTTAGATATCCCGGGAACTGACATCTGCCCATGGTGATTTACTTTCTCGTGATTTGATACTATCATATGGTCAATCCATGTGTCTGCGCCGGCAGTGTGATGTGTAGGATTTAGCGGCAGAATCGTAAGGTTCATTTCGTAAAAGAAACGCTTGAAATTCTCGGCAAGCGGTAATGGTGAACGAAGATTGGCAAGCGGTAATGGCGAATGAAGAATTTTGAAGTGCTATGGAATATTATAAATAGTGTTTTATAGGCATTTTGTATCAGGACCTTTCGTGACCTTCGCGCTTCCCGCAGCGAGCGAGCCGTTGCTTCGGCAGCGCTAGGAACGTTACACGGCGTCTATCAGCCGGTGTCAGATTTCCAAGCGCGTTCGTTCCATCTAAACCTGCTAAGTTAACACCCGTTTTTGTCACCCCGCCTGCCCTCTAAGTAACTGAGACCTTGCCGATAGGCCGATAGTGTAGGCGCGGTGTATGAGTAACGTCCGCAGAACCAGCGGCGAGCAGCGTTTCCGCCCTTCTACGGTCGGTATGGTCAAGAAAGATCCCAATACTAATTATCGCAAAAACACTACTTGCAATGCTTCATAGCACGTAAAATTTTGTATGTAGGGGTTTTGAAAGGTGCTGAACAAGCTGGTAAAGTCTCAAGTCAATCCGAGTATCCAGCACGGTGAGTGTTGAGTGTGAGAGCTTGCATTGGGAGCAACAGTCTCGGTTCTAGAGTCTCCTACTTGCGGGACTTATATTGGGAACCACAGACTTGGTCCCTGCGCCTCCTCTTTAGGGCACTTAATACATTGTGAACAGGTGACCTTGATTCTTGAGTCTCCTCTTTAAGGGACCAGTGCAAAGGCAACAATGGACCCGGCTCACGAGTCTCCTCCTGAGGAGTCTTACTTTGGGAAAAATAGTCTCGGTTCCTCAGCCTCCTCCGTGGGGGCATACATTCGAAATAATGGTCTCGGTTCCTGAGTCTTCTCCTTATGGAGATTTGCATTGGCCAATGGTCTCCTACTTATGAAGGAGATTACAATGGTCAACACGGGTTGCGGTTAAATCGTACGCAATATTTTCATCCAAAGTGATATTCTCCGAAACGATCTGACTGAAGTCACGAAACCTGTTCTTTAGAGTTACATCTTTAAATACAAACACGTACATCTTTTTAAAAAATCTGAGTAGTTTCACGTAATTTTGCATGGAATACAGGCAATTATAAAAACAAGATTTTCTCCAAATGTGCTCCAAATATTTTCTTTAAATTTTTCTTCGAATAACCCAAAGTAATCTTATAAGAAGACCGCGGATATTTAGGTAAAAACCCATTTTTTCCCGGGTACCTTGTACTAAATGAAGTTTTATACATACATTTTAGAATAACTTGAAAAAACTCCCGTCAATTGTATAGCATCTAAATGAACCTATTTCAATATTAAGCCTATTTGTGTCTTTTTATTTACCAAAATGAGACTAATTTGCCTAATTTCTTTTGACTGTATCTTCTTTTAACTTTTTTCTGTGTCGGCACAACAGACAAGGATGATATTAATTTTAAGTTGTGTTAATGTGTAAGATAATGAGAAATGAATATACAGGACAAGGATCATGCGATAAAGTCTCCATACCACTACTTCCTGACTTTGTGGAAAAGCCTGTTTCCGGTTCTAAGATAAAGCGATTGAATTTACGCGAAAGAAGAGTGATCTTGACCACCAATGACCAAAAGATACATTCATTTCTCTACGATTAGTAAGCAGTTTTACAAGAGATTGGTGAGATGAAGTAATATGAACAGAAATTGAGGTACTACACGGAGCATTCAAAAATAAACGAACCGGAGGTGTACGGACAAAAACCAATACCTGTATGACAGAAGTTTTGGCCCTGGCTCTTGAGGCACTTGTCCCACTGCGACACAAGGCGGTGGATGGTTGTCTCATAAAATTCCCGGGGCTGCATTGTGAAAGAGTTCCGTACGTACTGTTTCACGTCGTCGTCCGAGGTGAATCGTTTGTCTCTCAGACCCAAAATTGACCAAAAATTATGTAATCGTAGGGAAAAAGTCTGATCTATACGGAGGGTGACCGACAACCTCCAACTTGAATGCCTGTACAATGGCCGTGATTGTGTGGGCCTTCTGAGAACTTATATTGTCGTGGAGCAGAACGACCCCCACGGGCCTCAAATGGCCAACACAAACACGACCCTCTTGCAGAAATTCAAGTGCGAGGTACTCGATCACCCTCCATACAGTCTAGATTTCTCTCTCTGCGATTACGCAATATTTGGTCGCCTAAAAAAGGCTCTGAGGGGCAAACGATTCACCTGACGACGACGTCAAGCAGTACGTGCGAAACTCGTTCACAAAGACTCCCGGGAAGTTTACGAGATACGAGTCAGCCATTCACCGCCTTGTGTCGCAGTAGGACAAGTGCTTCAATATCCAGGCCCAACACTTCTGACATTCAGGTACTTTTTTTGTTCCTAGGACTCCGGCTTGTTTCTTTTTTAATGCTCCTTACACAATATTCTATCATCTTTATTGATGCAGAAAAGTACGTGCTTTTGTAGCACCACTAAACTGACAGTGACAGACTAAGAGTGCTCAGGGCAGCACAAGTTGCGCAACTGTTTTTGCAAGGAATTCATCCACAGTACAAACAGATTTTGAGTTATGAATGGGGCTAGGATTTACATTATATAAATACACTGATGTTTGTGAAAAAACAACACTAAGGACACATACTATTACAGAGAAATTTATTCCACATATTAGGAATATCACAATATACACATTATTAGAATTACACTTTATTAATTAGCTGTACACATTATTAGAATTACAGAATTGTACCTGCATTTTAACCTTGAGAATTTAGTACGGCGTGAAGCCGCCACGCGCTGCCATCGGAGCCTCGAATTCAAATGGCATGAATTCAGAAAGCCTGGATATGCTGCTGGGGAACACACTGCCACGCGGTTTCTAGTATGCGTGACCACAAAACATCGACATTGACTGTAGTAGGTCCAGAACGAACAAGTTGCTGATCAATCATATCCCAGACCTGTTCGATGGGCGACATGTCAAGCAAACCTACGGGCCAAGTAAGCAGTGGTACCGGCCGTTCTCCGCAGAAAGCTTGCATATTCCTCGCCACATGAGGTCGGGCATTGTCCTGCTGAAATATGGCATTTGGAGCTGCTTGCATGAGGGGCAGTACATCGGGTTCTAAAACTTTCCTAATGTAGCAGTTGCTATTCAGATTGTCCTTAGTACGTATGAGACAAGACCGCCCATTGTAGCCAATGGTGCCCCAAACCATCACACTTGGCGGGAACAACGCAGGCTGGCAGATTGCGATCACCACGGTAGCGTCGAACACGTACGCGCCATCGCTGCACCATAAATTGAAGCGGAACTCGTCCGAAAACTACATTTTGCCACTCAGCACTCCAGTGAACACCCATTGCTGTCTGAGGCATTCGTGGTTTCTGGACAAAGGAATCCGACGCAGCGGCATGCGTGCCACCAGTTCAGCCCTCAGCAGACGGCGTCGAATCGACGCAGACATGACCACACCCGTTGCAGTGATCCAAAGTTGAGCCAACACTGTGGACGACGCCGTTCTTCGGTTACGGCCATGCGGACACGATGACGGTCATCTCACGCAGTGGTCACATTGTGTGGTCCTGTACCCGCTCTTCGCGACGTCGCTGTGCACGACCCTCCTCTATCCACTGGTTCCACACATGGATCACTGTCGTATCGCCGCGCCCCGTTCAAGCCGCAATGTCACGGTATGACAAACCCACTTTTCGGAGACTAATCATTCTGCCCAGTTCGAATTCACCCAGATGCTGATAGTACTCCCTTTGGTGTCGACGAGGCATATTGGCACATGCTTGCTCGTTTGTACGTTGTTTGACGGCAAACTACTACTCCGGCTAGGTGTGGCGTAACAGTGGCCTAAACTGTCACAAAAGAGGGTGCTACTAGGTCAACGTGCACGCCATCTCTATGCAAATTTCATCACTTCTTATGGATACACTATTCTGCACATCCACCGATTTTTAAGTGATCCCGACCAATCCTTCTGGGTGTTGCAATTTCCACAAGCAGCAGTGTATGTACATTTATTAATATTAACGTTAATAAAATTAAATAAAAATCAAAATATGTATATTATCAACATTTTTACAAATATGAGAGGAAAACTACCCAAATAATTTTATTACTAACATTCACATTTCCAAATAGCATTTCTAGAACCAAGAATAACGTCTGAAAACCGTAATACTCTGTGAAATAGTGAGCTACCAGAAACTTCGCCGGTTGGACCTGAGAATCGACCTGCTGAAAATCAGTGGCGGCTCTTGCTTCGGTTGCACAAATCCCAGTTAGTCGAAAATATTCTTTAATATATTACGAATATAAACTTCCATTTAATTCATTCAACATTAAATCCATTTAATTCATTCAACAACATATTCAATATCCAAGGTATTGCGGCAATATCGATGTATATGAAAACAAAAAGCGCCTAATCCAGTTCTCTCTCCTGCGTCTCGTGCGCACATGGGGGCAATGCACCAAAGTCACGCTCCTAATTTTATTGCGTTTACTCTTTGACCGCACATCCCTGTGCTTCAACATTATCCCTATGCGCCATCATCACATATTTCAATACATCCCTATGCGCCACCTTGTTTTTGCTCCGTAACGTACGTAAGATTGGCTTCCACCGCTTAGATCGGTGATGGCTAGGGACCCGTAGAGTGCGGCGTCGGAGAATATTCGTACAAATTTTGTCTTCGAGTGAAACTAGCTGAAACTTAATTTTACCAATTTTGCTTGGTAATGAAAGTACAAGAGTTCAGTCAATTCTTCACGGTAGTGAATGCATTATTCATGTTCAGAGAACTCCGTCGAGGATTCTCTTTTTCAGGAGCATGATTACAATACTTACCCTTCTTACGAAGTAAGGACGCGTCAGTAAAAATTAGAGCCGTTTTGGGGAAAATAACTGAAATAGTGCTGCTATATAATGACAAAGACTTTCCCCTATTAGTTTTCTATTTCTTTGGCTCTGGACTAGCTATTCGGAATTGCCACATATTCTTGCTAGCTGCCATCTATCCATGCCCAATGTACATTTTTTTTTGACAATTTCTTAATTTTTCGGTTTCCTAATCGTAGAACGGAAATATTATTTTAAAATATTAAAGAACAGGAAAACCTCGTTCAAATGGCAATTTTCTTTGAAAAATTTAGAGCCGTTTTTAAGAAAATGACATTTATGCGCTACTATAAATTTGAAGCTAATTTTCACAGAACATTTTTGAGTTTTGGAAAAATTTCATTAGAATTTTTTTGAAGCATTTCAACTCACAAATACAATAGTGTTTACATATTCTGGTAATGTCAGTGGCGTGCATTCCAGGTAAGCTAGGTATGCTGCGCTTACCCTGAAGAAAAGATTAATGAATTGCCCTGAAGTAATTATTATATTTTGAAATCACCACTCTCGCCATACTTAGCATAGAACTAAGCTTGGTTTCACAAATCAGGGATTCTGGCTGCACCATGTGTTAAGGGATTTTTTAAAATTAATTTAGCAACTGGATTTATCCGCTTTTTTGTTATCAGGTCCCGGCAATGAAATGTTTTCTGCCGAAAATCCGCCGTTTTATTGCGCAGCATCAGATAACTTTCCATATACTCCGTATATACATACGTATACAGGAAAGTGAAAATTAAATGTTCAAATTGAAAAATTATGTTGCATATAAAAAATATTGATATTTGTCATTACAACAGCCAAGAATAGATGCGATAACATTCTCTAAGTTAAATAATTGATGTTGAAATATTAATATCTCTAAAAAGTGGTAGTAGTAATAAAGAATTTATTCATAAATGTTTCAAATTGATGTTTTACATAATCATGGGCGTTGTTTGAATCCATAGTAACTCAATTACAAGTTTGTTTGTTTGATTTTTTCACCTGAGTTCTGACTGGTAGTTATGGAGTTTTAATTACATGTGTGCAATTGATGTATTGACAATCAACAATTTATTTACGGAATTAATCAGCATATTTAATTTACTAAATGAAAAATTAAATAATAGCATATGTGTAAGCACTCAGTAATATATTTCAAAATGTCTTGCTTTACCTGCATTATTATGGCATGGTGGATGCCATGACTTTTGGCAGTATCCCAGTAAAATATGTATTAATTTGTAATTAACTATCGCAAATTATTGTAGCACTACAACATTACTGATTTATTTTGTCAAATTCACAAAATTGTAGGCATTTAAAAGAAAATATTTTACTGAAGATTTTTCAACATTTTAGAAAAGATTAAGAAAATCCAGGCCCTGCATAAATTTAATTAAGATTGCTACATAATGCTTTGGAAGGCAAATATTATAAACATAAAATTAACAAATAATTTTTTGTAAGAATCAACATTTGCTGCATCTAAAATAAAATCAAATTACATTTTCTAACTCGAGGATAATAAATGAAAGTACATAATAAGAAATTTAAAAATATATTTATTTCAGATTCACTGTATTACTAAACATAATATATTATCATTTTACTTAAAAAAAATACTGCAAATATTAAAACAGTATAAATCTCAGTAACTTTTGGTAGATTATAAGATCTAATATGATTTTAAAAAAACAATCTCAATTTTCATTCAAGCCATTCTTAGTCTCATAAACATTTATAGTGATCACGTGTAACCTTAAAAACATTGTTTTGTTTCAGTAATGGCTATAATCTACTAGCTAACTCCACCTTCACCCTCCATTCTGCAATGCAAATCGTTGACATAAAAATATTTATTTATATCAAACACAATAATTAATATCTTCTTTAACGTATATATACACTTCTGCAAACTAGTAAC